>JAOXNN020000084.1:796661-810844 GCA_028571205.2 Hydropsyche betteni
TTTTCACATTTTATCGTTTTCCGTTTCTTAACAAATCCACAGCCGATGTTATTAACATCGGGCCTATATACTAGTACTATTATAATTCTCACAAAACACACCTCGAAAAACACACTCACAACAACAAAAGAACAAACGCCCCGTATAAGGACGTCGAAAACGAAGCGCCATTGTCGTTTTGCGCATTGTCTACACGAGCGCGCGTGCCTCGCATAAATCCGCGCAAACATCGAACCGTTCGAGCCGTCAATCGAGCGCGACATTACCGCGAACGAGCGCATTGTGCATCGAGCCAAGCGAAAAAAGTGCATTTCCGCGTGCGCATCCTCTGCACAATGGAGTGTGCACGCGAATGACACGCGACCGGCCGTGAGCGTGACTCACGGTCACACCCCGCGGCACTCAACGTGTTGATCGACCCTCGGAAAGGTCAATTGGGTTAGTTGTTGTACCTTTTTCGGGTCGGTATAAAATTTATGTTGTGTTCGGATTTTTTTTTTTGAAATAATATCAGTTTGATCTTTTATGGTTTTAAAGTAATCCCGGGAAAAAAATTGGATGATTCATAATGTTTATGATTACAATCAGTAGGTATAGGTAGCGGGTTTTGAACATTGCAGAAATGAGGAGGGTTTTGGATCGGTTAAGAAATGAGGGGTTTTGATTTGACCAAAAATGCTATTCGTCCAAAATCCATCTCATTTTTGATCCATTTCTAGTCTAATGTAGTTATGTAGAATCGCCTTCACTTCTGGTCTAATCCAGAACCCGCTACCGACCGCATCATTTGTCACTTAACTTCAGTAGAAACCGATAAATTGACCAATTTACAAATTATTTTTCTCTATATACTAATAATAAAAATAATAACCGATTTCCTTCTTCAATGATATTCAACCGTTAATACTTCGGGCTCAATTTGTCAATAACCCTCTAGTTTTATATTTTATTTCAATGTATTTTTCAAAATATGCGTCCGTTGATATCCGAAGAGTTACTCACCAGAAACATTATACTAAAAACACAAAGAAATCTTTAGAAAACATCTAATCCGATGACACGAAACAAGAAAAACACAAATACCACACAATTCACAGGTAACGAACATTAAATCGCATCAGGCACATTTCAATGAAGACCCCCACATTCGGAATCAAGAGATAAACCTTCCACAGAATTTTCAGCCATTAACAAAACACGAAAGTGCATTAGGCACGTACGCGAAGCAAAAATGCACAGCACGGAGGGAAAGCTTTCGATACGATTTCCCAGGGAAACGTCGCGGTTAACTTAACGGCCAATAAAACCGAACACACACGAAATCCCACAAGTCTAATGCAAAAGTTAACCGGATCGAACGAGCTGAAAGCGTTCAGTACGTACGTACGGTCTGAATTATACAGTAGCAACGGATCTGTAACGAGTAACTACGTGGGGCAAATTCGAAATTAACTATGCACAGCGGACAAAACTCCGGCCGAGTTCGCAATCATGGATACGGTGCGAGTGCTGGTTTCATGATGTTTGCTCCACAAACAGAAAATGATCGTGAAATTGATTAGTCGGACGAAGAAGTTCCGAGTCATCGTCGGTTTTCAATTAATTAAGAAAGGTCAACGAATGCACGTCAGATTTAAGGGCTGGTGATTTTTCCCGAGATCGGAATCACGAAATAAGTCACGGTTGATGACCAAAGACGATGACCATCATAGGCGCTTTTCACGGTCATGCTTTTCCCACGCATAATACGTCCGACGCGTGGTACGGTTCGCTGACTGTTTCTTTTTTTATTATTCATTTCACCACACACACAAATCTCACCCATGACCAACAGTTTCCATATGAAAAGGCCACAATATGAATCTTTCATGATCATAATTACATACCTGCGTGTTCGACAATAAACAATTCAACACGAGGAAAGCGTATACACAAGTCCATTGACACACATAAGCATAGAAATTTCCAAAGTTTGTAGTCAATTCGTCATGTCAAAATTGATCTAGTTTACAAATCAGAGTAAATCGAAATAATGTGATAAATGACATTTTGTCTTATTAGACAATGATTAATTCAAATTACAACATTATTTGCACCTTATATGATTTTCATTATAAGTCTTCTTCATATTTTTGCTTTTTAGGGTAAGTACTAACACAAGAAGTTTTTAATGAAAATATCATGTCAGACCAAAGTTATATCATTATATTGATTTCACTGTAAATGACGCGTTTAAAACAACTAGAAACGTCGATTTTCTAAACATATTGATAGGGAAAGTTGACGATATTGAACGTACCAGTATTCCATCGACCATTGAAGTAAGCAAAATATGATCAATACTAATTATTAACCTAAAAATATGATAACTCAAAATTTCAATCTTGAATGTAAAAAAAATATCTGTGCTACTAACACATGGAAAACAACTCATCTCGCAATACATAGATATACGGAAAATTGTAGTGAATCTTATACATGTTACAGTTTGAGTGTGTGCACGAACGAACTAGTCCATTTATTCACCTTCTAAACGCTCTAGTCTAATTGTTAGTGTGGTACGACAATTTAAGTTGTATCCACTCAGATAACGCCCTTATGCTAAATAGCAATAAGGTGGAAATTGGTATGTAAACTAATGATCCAGAAATACGCATAGTGTCTACCAGTTGTGTCATTTTGATCTTCGAGAGTTTGTTTTGAACACGTTTTCACAACTCAAGCTAAAACGCTAACCTGACCTAATCCAAGCATGATACTTATAACGTCTGTTTTTAGTTTAGACGCAACTATATGTAGGTAAAATTTGACAGTTGACAACATTAAACTAAAATCGATAGTTCGGGTATACCCAAACACTTGTGACATATACACGATAACGAAAAGTTAAACTTATATAAACTTTTAATGATGCTAAAAAAAAACACATCAATACATTCCTTCAGCAAAAACACCCAACAAACGCCAACCGAACTCGACAACACAAAACAGAGTCTTCGCGCAAAAACAAAGAACACCTTCATCCAGCGATCGATCCCGGCTAAACCCACGCCTTCCTCGCACTGTCAAACTGTCACCCACACACGGCGAAAACTTTCAGCGCAGCCTTCCCGCCATATTGTCGTTTTGTCACGGGAGAGGAGAGCGAGCGAGCCATGTCAAAGTGCGGCCTGCGTGCGGAACGATTGTTACGCGCGTGCTGCTCGTTCGCGCGTGACTTTCAAAGCCGAATGTGTAACAATGGGACGATGACGGAAAAGGTGGGTATGGACGTGGACCTGTGGATTGTGGAAAATCCGAAGAGGTAGTCGAAATTTTTGATGTTGGAAGTCGGAGCGGGTAACGGCGGTAAATTGCGAAGTTTGTGATGTAAATAGTGTTTTTAATTAATTTACGTGGTGGTGTTTCAATTTTTAACTCATCTGTGAGTTGATGAGTTGAAAAATGTTATGTGAATCGTAAATTTGTTCGGTTACGTAAATTTCGTAATTAAAATTGTGAAAAAAAATTATCGAAAAAATTGTAACACATGTTGAAATTTGAATTTGTATAAACATTTATTCTTTCCGATTCAAAATTTATTTTATTCTACATAAAAAAATCACATATGTGCACATTGAATCAAACAAAAACGTATGTACCTATACTAAAAATGAATGAATTGAAATATATTTCTTTCTATAAAAGACAATTATTGATAAGAGAATTCATTAAATTTCCCTAAAAAAATTTACAATTTAAAAAAAAAAATAAAACTTCTAAAAAAAAAACAACTGTTATACATTCATCAAATCAAATTCCGAAAAAAATTTCAATAAAAATTAAAAAAAAAAAAACGTGCAAACATAACAGATTTCGTTACTCCCATACGCAATCCGAGCATGAAAAATTCATCAAAAAAAAAAAACGACACATCAACGCACACATGTCAAAAAAAAATGATCTCGTTACCGGCAAAAGCAGACGACACGTGACACGGACTTACCACCGGATCATATTTTCCCATCGAAAATCCCGAAAAACCGTGACGAATCGCCCGAACGAAGTACGTGACCCCCACAATGGCGATTCGCGCCGCGAAATAAAACCGCGCCGCTTCGAAGCCTCATTGTTCGAAATGAATGACATTATCGCGCGATATGTGAAGCGCAATATAATCTCGGGTTTGCGCTTCGTAAACGGCGTGTGGATAGAATCGTTCGAGGGCCGTCGTAAACGCGTTTCGAAAATTGCATTCGCGCCGTTGCATTGTTCGGTCGAAGTGCGTTCGGAATGGATTCGTATTTATCGGTTTTGGCGCGTCCGATTTCGATTTGTATCGAACGAGAGACGTACGATGAATCGATTTTGTGAAAAACGACGAGTGTCGGATGTAGCGATTGTCGAAGTTGAGCGGCACATTGTACGGACAATAGATAAATAAATGGGTACTACTAGGTTTGAGACTGAACTGAATTTTGTTTTTCTAACCCAACTAACATGACCCAACCTAACCCATAGGTGCCTTCTAGCCTCGCGTAGGTGGCGAGGGTAGATCCGTTTTTAACAACTACCCGATCGTCTCAAATTGGGTATTAAACCATTTGACTAGAAAATGAGAGTTTAAACTCTCATTGATGAGACGATTCCGAAAAAATAATACAGATTTCTCACTCTATTGACCGCCGTAAGAATTATATGTGCCGACGTCGCGATTAATTGCAACAATTGAATGCATTGATTTATCAAAAAAGCCAACTACAAAAATTTTGTCGTTTCTGTTTCATCATGTTTCTACATATGTGGCAATTGGACTTGGTTCCAGATACCACCAATCTGAACCAATTGATTTTCTAACCCATAGATGCCTTGGGTGTTAAGTAAGGTTTCTAACCTAACCTAACCTAACCTAACCTAATCCAACCTAAAACCTAGAGGCACCTATGGGTTAGATTGGTTAGGTTTGGTTAAAAAAAAATCAGTTGAGTCTCTTATCTAACAGCACCAATAAATAACTTGAGACCGTTTGAAAATTGATGGTTTCAGTTGACCATCCCTACTCTTGACAATACAGAAAATACCTTATATTATTCTTGAAACGAACATCAGTCGAACAATTGAATTAACATCAAACACACAAAATACGGTACACATAATTATGTCGATTTTGCAAAAATAACAAAAACGCCCTCGCCGAACCCGAAAACCCGCACAAAAAGGGAGTCACACCCGACTTGAGCGCAATTTTCGCAAAATTACATAAATAACGAAGCGTAATATTTCCGAAATGCAAATTTAGCACTGACATGACGCACATGTCGTGCAATTTCGCCCAAATTACCTTTGTCCGTCAGCCGGAACTCGCCCGAGATTGTGGCCGCCATTGTTGCCGTTCGTCGCCGGCGACAACAACAACAATAACGACGACGCCGCATGTCGTTTCGCGATTATTGACATAATGACATGTCGGATTCTATTATGCTATTTTTTCATACGAGGAATTAATGCATACGCGATGGCGACAAACCGGATTTTTTTCGTCGAATTCAGATAATTCCACGGCGACAAATCTCGAATTCAACAATTATAAATCGTATAAGTTTTCTGAGACGATTTTAAGTAATGGTCAGGCTTGTGACAAACCTGCTTTTTGTATTTTTTAACGTATACGTCATCTGCTGTTTTTACTAATTATAATTTTTAATCAGCAGTTGCAATCATATAATAACGTACTTTTTATAAAATAACCATAATCATTCGCATCAAATGAATTACCTATTCATAAAAATTTCAACATTATTCATTTATGCATAATCATAACAAGTATTTTTTTTCAAACAGAACCTTCACACGTAAACCTTAGATAACAAATTCGAACTGGCGCCAATTTATCGTACGTTCAAGTTGCACGTCTCAAATATCATACAGAAAGCAGAGATAAATGTATATGATGTTATTTTTCCTTGAAAAGGATAACGCTTTTCGAGTCGCTGATACGAGTTTATTGTGTCTCCATATTTATTCAGTTGAACGTAAACATCCGCGCCCGAGGAAGTGTACCGAAATGTGTGTTTATTATTTGATACACGTCTTCAGATAAAAACGAAAACCGTTTATTTTGCATTATAATGCCGGCACGTGTAAAAACCGATTCGTTTGCGGAATCGCGAACCGTGCGATTCCATCGCGGCAATTAATAAACTTACGAACGGCTTGCGACAACATATTCAACAATTATTTTGTGAGTCATCGTTTCGATGCTATTATAATTTAATATGTACATTTTTTTTGTGATTTGAATGAATTTTTGTAATACAACGGCAAACGTTTAGCACGAAATCGATGGAACCAAAATAATTCTGGGTAATAAAATAATTTCATGTTATAGTACAGTAAACCTCCCTACAACATCGAGATAAGTTCGACGTTATAGGGGGGGTTTTAGGGAAATTAATAAATGAAACTTTTTTTTGACATTTTTAGGCGTTAATTTAAAAAATTTGAATTTAAATGCATTTGAAAAAAATGACGTTATAGGGGGGACGTCGCAAACGTTATAAGGAGGTTTACTGTATATGCATAATTATTTTCGTGTTAAAAGATTTCCACTGTATACATTTTTAAAGGTTTAGAAATTAATTAACAAATTACCACGATCGTCGAATGAATGTAATCGAGTATTGGTCAGAAAATTTTTTGATATTGACAAAGTCTGAAAGTTTTCTTCCTCTTAAAACAATACAAAAACCGTTTTGAAAAAGATCTTATTATACTGTAACAACAATCGATACATTCATTGAAGAATACTCGACAATAAAACACGTACAAAATAACATTTCTTTTGAAAATCCATTTAAAAAAAAATCAACATTTCCCCCGTCGCGAACACACATCTTCAAATTTGAATAAATTCCGAAACAATTCCTAACCAAAAACATCTGTCAAACCTCAAAAAAAAAAAAAACACGCGCATGCGCTTACGGCCATATTTACGCGGCGCGCGTCTCCAAGGAAACGGCGTCGTCGGCGCGACTCTCACCTGACGTTTGGCCAGCTGAAACCAAGTCTTCAAGATGATGGGCAGCCTGAGGTCGTGATAGTGCCCGGTGGTCTTCACGCTGACGAACACGTCGTCGAGCCCGGACGTCGGGGGCTGCGGCCTGCGCCCCCGCGGCGATTCCTTCTTGTCGGGCGCCGCGGTGGACGACTGCACCGCGGAGGCCGGAGCCCTGGGGGGCGACGGGGGCGTCAGAGCGCCCGGCGCGCCCGCTTGGTACAACAATAGGGTGAGGTATAAGAGGGTGATGCCGGCGACAGCGCCTTGCGCCGCGCGCCGCCAGCTCCGCGCGCCCGTCATGGCGCCGGACGTCACATGCCGCGCGCGCCGCGGTTGCACGTGCACTGCACGCGCGCCGCACGCACCCCCCCCTCCACTACGCTCGCACCACTCCCACCAGCGCGTTTGCCGCCTTTTTGCGGGTCGAGGATGCTAATGTGTGCCTTGTGGACGTTGGCGGTCGGTCGGTATTCGTGTGCGTGGTTTTGTAAAGCAGCGCGCTTTGACGATGTCGCGTGTTGGTTTGTTTTGTATGCGATTGTCGGTCTTGTGTATGCCGAGATTGAATGGTTTTTAGTTTGAACGGGGTTGAACAGTAAACAGCGCGTTTGTTTTTTATGCGATAATTGCTCTTATTTGCGTTTATTTTAAAATGTGTATTTCTTTGGGATCGAATCGATTCGTTATAAATTGTCAATGCGGTATTCGTGGCCGTAGTTAGGGAAGGATTATGAGGAGTCCTGCCCCCTCTAATTTTTAAAAATAATTATTAATGGCTACTATTTAAATGGTCAGAATTTTTATCTCATTTATCAGAATTTATTTGACATCGATCAGAATTTTAATCATGTTTCGGTCAGAATTTTAATCAAAAAGGTCAGAATAAATATTGAATGGTCAGAATAATATTATGAACCCTAACCTAACCTAACTGAACGCTTCGTTATTAAATTCTGACCATTTATTATTTTAATCTGACAATTCATCATTTTATTCTGACCGTTTTTGATTAAAATTCTGACCATTTAATTTTTTGCCATTACTAATTATCTTGAGATGTATCGATTTGTTTAAAAACTATCAAACAACGCCCGAAATTCTTAAAAAAAACGACTTACGCACCTAAAACACAGGATTCAAAAGAAAAACAACAGCATATTTGTATCGCACACATGAAAAGTTCTATTTTATCCCCCTCCCCCAAAAAAATGGCGTCATTAAAAAATTACACAACAACGACAACCGCTTCACGCCACAGCGAACAACTTTACATAGCAATTTCAAAGAGTTCAAACCGAACGTCAACACAAAACGGCAAACCGTCGGTGTCGCCATCCCGCTCCGACGTAAGGACGCGTCCCTGTCTCGGCCTCGCGCGCCAGTAATTGGCAGGTACGGCGTTCTGTTGTTGTGCACCATTATTTCAGGCTGCAGCGGCGCGCAGGTATCGACAACCCGGTCGTTCGGACGGGCATTTCATCATTTCAGATCTGTTCGTTTTCCAATGTTGCGAATTTACTATAATTTCAATCGAATCTGTGATATTTGTCGGACGTAATCGACGGAACGTGTTCTCACAGTTCACAATGTAATATTTCAGTTTCATCGGATTTATATGATATAGTATATAGGCCAAATGTTAATAACATCGGTTGTGAATGTCAATTTTTTTTAATTAAAATAGAAAAAATAAAATGAATTTTTTTAAGAAACGAAAAACGATAAAATGTGAAAATATATAATTATCGCCAGAGGTTTCCACTTTGGAGTGTCAATCGCTTCATCCAATTCGGAATAATATCCCCTATATATAATTAACAATTATTTTGTTTACTATCGCGATTATAGCCGTTATTATAATGACCATAAAGACTTAATTTGGAGCTCGCGATTTTAGAGCTCGAGAATGATGTAAATAGTGCAGCGATTATAGCCGTTATTTTAATGGGTGTACAGGTTAAATTGGAATTCGTTAGAACTCGCGAATATTAAGCATCATATTATCGTCGCGAAATCGCGAACGTCATTCGAACGAACGAACGAACAGATACACAAAAATCTGTGATTATATATAGGGGATTCGATAAAATATTCGGAAAACTTCGATAGTTTAATCATACTATCATGATAAATAACCCAAATAATATCTATTTCCAATGTATAATATTACCGAATCCGAACATCGAAACCTATTCTTACAATTAGTCGAACACTTTCATTTGAAATCAACAAAACGCAAATCTATATTCTAGCTGCTTTACACATCGCTTAACTTTGATACTCAATAGGAGTAAATGCTTTCAACAAAAGCTTAATTTAAAAAAAAAACATTCAAATGAATATTTAAATCTCAACTGCAGAACCGTTATGTAATAAACAACAAGAGGAAGCATTAGTGCTAGAAGACTGCAATCATATCTTAAATATACATACGCACTAAAAAATTCAAATTTAACGCAACGGAATGAGATCACGCCCAAATTGGAGCACACGAATATAAATTAAATTTTCTCCGACGCAGACAAGACGATTCGGAATCGATTCCCGATGACCGGCAATTAAAATTCAAAACTATCGCCCCCGGGCCGTCGGCTACTCATTACTACGTAGAGAACTGTAATAATATAACTGGTATTTGAACAAAAAAAATACCGAGAAAATAAATAACGATAGATCTGATTTACATGCGGGTTGAATCGAAAGCGCCTTGCGAATTTTTAGCTATTCATCATCGTGTCATAATATTTGCAAATGAGAACGGTTCGGTTCGAATCGGTCATGATTGATTACGCGACCTGTTATTGTTTAATTTTGACAAAAACAACAATGACAAAATTCGCATTTTAATTCTACCCGCGCGCGCTTCGGATACCTTTTATTCAAATCGAGTTTGCGAAATGATTACATGTTTCATACAAAAAAAATATCCTTTTTTCCTTATGAAGGAAATTGAGAGCACGTGCACGGTGCGAGCCACCTTGCCAGATGAAATCTGGTTTGTGATGTGCGTGCTTAGGCACTCTGAAAAAAATAGGGTCTGTTGAAACTTGAAAAACAACAGGTTGCCAACAGCCACAAGGGATGAATTTCGATTGCAGTTGATACATCAAAAGTGATATACCTGCTTCTAACGTATATTTATATAAATGATTTATGAATCAGGTGTCCTCACAATCACATAATATTAATCGTAATCGAAAGCAACGAAATTTAATTTGGCATTTACATAAATAATCAATTAATTTTATTTATGAATATATTTTTTTCAATATCGTCTTTTCAAAGACCTGTATATAAGCTACATACGCAGAGGCGTAGCTAGAGTATTACAGTAAACCCCCCCCTATAATGTCATGATAGATTCCACGTTATAGGGGGTTATGGTTTTTCAATTTTAATGTTTTTTTTTACATTTTTACAAGTAAACTACTTGTTTCATATGCATTTGAACGAGATAGGAGGGAGGGAACGTTATAGGGGGGGTTTACTGTATTTAAAGAACAAATTATAAAATGAGCGCCCCCGCCCCATTTTCAAATATAAAGAAATAAATTTTATCTTAAAAATATACTGTTTTTTTTAATAATACATATTTCAAACCTAGTTTTTACGCCCCTCTCATTTCGTCCCCCTCCCCTAACTATGCCTTTGTACATACAATACATATAACGATTCCAATAAATTTCAACACTCCAAATTCGAAATACCTCCGAAGCGGAACACAAAAACACTATTTGAACTAATGACCGATAATGATCGATGATCTTTTCTCCGGACTTGGACTGCAGGCCAATCATGCGCGGCACACACTAATTTAGCATTTAACTCTTTCACAAAAGGTACCATGTTATGCAGCAAGTGAACTCTCGAGTACGCTAAGTACAACAAATATAAGTACACGCAACATACACAATCTGGTCTGCGTAAGACCGAAACATTTTTCGTTCGTGTTACTCCTTGTAACGGTGGTAATTTACAACGCGAGAGGTACGCGTACCCGATCATACAGATTCGATAATTACGACCGTGCGCTTTCCGCGTGTGTATGTGCAGATGTAAAAATTATTACCTTCAAATACGCGATATTATTTTGCCGCGAATATAAAGTGGCTATTTCGTGTGAATGTGTATGAAAATTGGTTAGTTTTGTTTAATTATTCTATGGTTTACAATATAAATGTTAGATTTTGTAAATGTCTATATTAAATAATTCATGTGACATATTCAAATTTAAAAAAAATAATAATCATCTTACTTATGCAAATCACTCGATTAATTGTTCTTTATCCCTTTTAAGTACACTTTTTACGACCGTTACTAATATTAGCGCGAAAATAAAAAATATTCTAAATAAATATAAAATTTTTAAACTTTATCAAATAATTCAACCTAAACCCATCGATAAAAAATATTTTACAATTAGACCCATAGCCTATGGGAGTTGTCTCTTAAAACGTTGAAGAAGTAATTAAGTTATCGCTCACAATGGCGGCCGAACGACCTGAAGCACTTTACTTCAATTAAAATTCTTCACAATAATTATTGGTTTACATGCGTGTGCTCGGCGAAATGGACATTGTTGCAATTCGATCTTTAACTAGAAGGCGTCAATATTTGCCATTAATCAACGACAACGCGGTAGCAACGGCGATCGTTATTGAGAGCTCAACGCGAATCCGTTTCGGAATTGCTAAACAAAACTAATTGCAATTCGACATTGCTAATCTTGAAACTAGATTCTGTTCATTTGTTAAGTACACTTTTAATTATATGAGTAAAACCTGCAGACGAAATTTAATGTTTTTAATATAAAATCGAATAATTGATCTATAGTTGGGATTGATTAAAAATATCAAAAGCAACTAATCGAATATTATCATTATTATACCCATGCGATTTATTTTAAAACAAGGAATTTCCAATACCATAAAATTTTCAAAAACATTTCTTCAACAAATAGAGTAATTCAGGGCTTTGGAGCGGAACAGGAGCAGAAGCATAGAGCAGGAGCATGGAGCAGGTGAAGCAACGGGTTTTTAGCCGGAACAGGAGCAGAGCCGGAGCAAGTACTTTGATATCAATTTCAAAACTGTGATCACTCCAAAGCCCTGCTTTAATTACCAATTAACGTCAAATGTCTATTGAAGTGACAGCCACCTAACTGGTGTAAATGTCACCTTATTTCGCGTAACTTTGACATTTGAGGTTATACATTACTGATGGACACGAATAAAATCTGTCACTTCAATAGACATTTGACGTTTCCTTAATTTTACTTAATCACGTGGTTTGTAATCACGCCATCATCACGTATCGTAACCACTGAGATATATACGCAAATACGATCTATCAGCTTGAAATTTAGTCCATCTATCGAGCAATTGCGATACTTATTTTAAATCACAAACTGTTGGTTTTCGAATGGCACATTGGCGTCCGCCCATTTTCTTAGCACCAAATATTCTTAAGTCTCTAAAAAATATTAAAAAAACCTTCATCATCCAATATAAACTACATACGATAACGACTACAATAAAATCAGCATTACAACACCCGAAACCACAACCATTCCAAACAACACAACAAAAACCACTCCGGAGCAGAAAAATCGATTCCTCCGTCGCAGCCTCCTCAACAATGACACCTGATTACACCGAAACCCACCTCCGAACACACAAACGCCCAAACCGAAATAAACATCGCTGTAATTGATAACGGAACGGATCGGATTAATCGAATCTCGGCCACACGCGTGATGATTGAAAAGGTGCAAGTCCCTAGGGAGATCGCGCGCAGTCATCCTCCCGAGTGAGACTCGTACCTCGTGCCCTTTCATGCCGAGGCTTCTCGTCGTCATTAAGTCGGTAGTCGAGAAAGCGCGTCGTCATCGTAACGACCTTTTTTTCGAATGGGGAAAATGAAAAAGACGCATCAGTCAACGAGGCGGCGCGCAATTTGGGCTCATTTCCATGAGCATTTTTAGTGGGCATTATGCGGCGGGATGGCTCAAAGGAGGTAGCGAATTTGGAAAGTTGGGATTTTTGACGCTTTTTTGTAAAGGATACGGTTTTTTGGATGTTCATCTGCGCGAATTATGCGATTAGTTATCGCGCTGGAGCGGTTGGGTGAAAATTTTGGTTTTTAGTTAATATGATGTGTGATATCAGAGGTTTTAACACGTCAGTTTACGAAAGTTAAGTAATAAATAGTATGTTCGGTACAATAAGATTTGACAATGAGATCGTTAAGAAAAAAAATATAATATTCAAGTCATCAAGAGGCGTCTCTTCAATAATATATTACTCGATAAGATGAAGAACATATTTAAAAAATCTTGTCTCGCACTAAACGTTGTGCAGACTACATATAATGATAATAATAATTATAAATGAACATTAACAACGTCATTATTTTTTATACTTAAAAAATTAGAAACAAGTATTGTTTCGAACCATTCACTCGATTTATTAGCAAATAAACCGAACCGCTAACGAGCCTCGATTACAATAACAAAGCTCAAACCGACGACCGAACCTTGATCCATTTTTTTACGTCCATAATCTACCATTTTGAAAAACATTTCGTTTGAGAGCCACGTTTCGAAAGAGAACGTACAATCTGTCAACGAGGAAACGCGTCCATTTTCCAATCGCTCATTTCGTGGCGTGACTAAGCGCAAAGCGAATGTTAGAATGCAGTTTATTCGCGTTCTAAGGGTCATTTTTTCATCGTTATTATACAAAACGGATTCGTCTGATTGTGTATTTATTATTTGGATTCAAATAGGCACCTTCCGTCGGCCATTTAGGAGCCTGGGTGATTTTAATCATTTCGAATTCCCGGACGCGCTCGGACGAAATTATACGAAGGTACGATCGGATCGAAACCCCAAATTAGTGTACCCTCGTATTTTTCATGTCAGTGCTATATTCGGATGTTATAAAATATTTTTTAGTCTCGTCAATGAGAAGCGTCTATAATTTTTGATTTTGTATTGTATTCTATGGATTATTTATTTCGCATATAAATATTTTAGACGTAATACATTATATGAGCTTATATAATTATATTCTTCAAGGAGAAGAAGAAATTAGATCGCCTAATAAACAAATCACAATTTGACGCACTCAGCAGAACACTCAAGAAG
>JAOXNN020000084.1:810944-834870 GCA_028571205.2 Hydropsyche betteni
CAATATTTGATGGGGAGACCCAGTCCTGCAGTGGGCACAAAAAAGGGTCGACAATGATGATGATGATGATGATGAATTATATAATATAAAGCCCATTGCAGGATAAAATCTTTCTTATATCATCATATTCTTTTTTATGTATTCACTGATAACTTTCAATGAATTTGAATACTAAAAACTGACAGAGCCACTTGTTGTTCAATATCAGAGGAACCAATTAGCTTAAGAGTTCAACTATTGAAACATCAGATTGCATTTAGACGTATTTACAATTTGATTAATGATTATTCAACTAGTGAATAACAGTATCCGGCTAATCATGAATTTAACCAGTATTGTTTCTCAAAACTACCTAAGGAAGCCAGCTTCTAAAATTTTGCAACAAATCCAGCTGACACTCTTAATAAGCAGGCTAGCTATAATGTGATATTAACCAGATAATTGACCTATCTAAAGATAACCCAGTTGCCCATCACTAACTTAAGTATAATAATATTCTAGAAAAACAAGCTACCCAACGAAATACCTAATTATATCTAACATAAGTCTTGTTATAATATCCAATTCTTTTCTCAATATCTTCAAAGCTTCATTGACATTTCAATATTATTTCATTAGTATCTACCAAACAAATCACCATGCATTAACATTTCTTTCGATTTCACTATAGACAAATCGAACATTCGCATATACACAACAACTCACTACAAACATAAAAAAAACACACAAAAAAATTCGGCGAACGATCATTATTTATTCGCGAAATATCCCCGCCACGAAAAAATTCGCGGAACGAGAATATTACGAAAAAAAAAAAGTGCTAATTAAGTCCACTAATGATCGCCATGCAAACAAGAAATGTCAACGCCATTTGATTTACCCGTTTCGCGAACCGTTCCATCTTATTTCCATTAAATAAATTAATACGTCTAAGCCCGTGTATCGACGACCAGTTCGGTAACGTCTTCACCGCGTTTTTTATTTATTTTTTCGAAAAAGCCGAAGGTTAATTAATTAATTTATGGACGATCCGCGAGCGTGACGCGCCCGCTGACTTATTTATCGATCGCACCAACTTCCGAACGACTTTTGTTCAACACGAGATTTATATATGACCCTTCTCGATTACGCCGGCTCGATTACCGCCAATTTAATTTATTATTTGTCGAAAAGAGCGGTTTTTTCCTAAGAAGAATCCGCGAGATCGTATCGTGAGGTGTTGTGCGGGCGCGCGAAGAGCGGCTACCGTTTTGAATATGCAAATAAATCAATGCTTTCATTATATATATGTGTGTGTTTGATTCGAAATTTGTACCGATATGCATACGTTCGGGTCTTGTAATTGTAAATGCCTCATGTTTATTCAATTAGTGTGTTTATGCGAGTTTGTTATGAGTTATTTCACGCTTTGCGTAATCGCACGATAAAAGGAAACCGCGTGAGTTGATTGAATTATTATTTTGTTCGTATTTTGGAGAAAAATATTGATTTTTATAATATAATATTAAACTATGGAACGATGTATTTTAGATATAAAAAATAATATTCGATTCCATTTGAAAAAGTATAATCAAAATGACAATGGATTGTTCATGTGTAAAAATTTTCAAACTTTTCGATTCAAGGTGGAAATTTTCAACATATTCTAAAGATCATAAAAAATGAATAATATTTCAAAATATATGTAGTACATTATTCAAATCGTTCGAAATTAATATGAAATAAAAACCTTCATTTAATAATGAATAATGAATGTCCACGTATAGTAATAATGAAAATTATAAATAATTCAATCGATTGATTTATAAACGATTAGTACAGATTATCATAATCAATACAAAAAAATCGATACATTACTAAATTAAACAAAAGTCCTAACAATTTAAAACATAATAACGGCCGAATTATAATTTCGGTCTAATATTCAAATCCCTCGAAAATAATTCCGATAAGATCATTATCGGATAACCAGTATTTTGTCGCACGGTACTACACAATTTTAGCACCATGCATTATTCATTATACGAAATTAATTCGAGCACCTGCTAAAATCAACGTTCATATAAATTCAAAAGGAATCAGCGCGAATTTCAAACGAGTCTTGTCGTTTCAGAAACGGCAGGTGTCAACTACGGTGTTTTAATTTTTTTTTTAACTTTCCTGTTATAGATCATAACAAAGCAAAGCAAAAAAATATTTGTGTTTGAACTATCAATACATCTTTGATAAACGTTTTTTTATTGATTTGAGATGTTTTTTTGTTGAAATAAAGCTATTGTTTTTACGTGAGGGCGTTATACTTAAAATTTATCATTTTTAAATTTAAGAAATATGTATCAAATCATATCATTATGTAATGAGATCAATAATTGTTTTCATCGTATTATCAATTCAACCAACATATATTTTTTTAATAATTGCATAGAATACTCAACAACGTCATATCGCGAAATATTGATTTTTTTCAAATCTCAAAATCAATATTTTCAAAAAAGTTTTATATAATACTAAGATGCTTTTTTAAAATTATAGTCGGTTGCTTTTAATCTTTTCCCGTAATTCTTAAATTAAATTCGGGTGTATTATAATAATCAAAGGCATTACGCGAAGTTACTGGTATTTGAATATACAAAAAAATTTACAGTTAATGTGTGAATTTACTTTTAAATTTTCCTTGAAATTTGCAAGTAATGTGGGTTAGTCATGTTCATGTTCAGTTTGTCAACCATCGATTATGTTAATTTCGTACGCTCGCACAAAAGGTAAAATCTTTTCCCATACAAAAGCTATTCGGTATTTCCTAATTGGACCAGAAAGTCAACCTGTGATCTCTTTTTGTTTTTGTTCAGCATTTTTTTCGTATCGTGCTGACTAATCCAGGTCCACGCTGTCCTCAAGATATTTATTTCCAATTAAAATCGTTTGCTTTGTGTGTACAGAGCAAGCCGACACTGCTAATTAATTTTTTCATTAAAAAATACATGTCATATTTACGAGAAGCATTTATGCAATGCTCACGAATGTTATAATTTTATTATGACGCAATCTATCAATTGATTTTTAATTTAAATATTTAATTTTAATAAAAAAAACTTATTCCAAATCAAATCTTATCAACGCAACGAAATCAGCGCTCAGTAATATAAACTCAAGTTATTACCCCAATTTTTCGTGAAAAATTCTCAGAATTTGCCACCTCCTCATATTTTCCACCTTAAACAGTTTATCGCCTTCTAAATTTACAAATATTAACATATTTCACGAATTTCAATTCCAAAAATATTTACTATCTTAATCGTTAATTTCGTTTTGTCGATTACATCAGTTTACACCCATCAATCAATAAATGGATATAGTTCAGAAATTTTTAGTTTAAAATGATGATTTATAACAAACATACACTTCATAGCTCAAAGCTTCATCTCTATAATAATAAGTGCAAAAAGAAAAAAATATTCGAAGCTTTTAATTAAAAATTAAAAGTTCACTTTTATCACATCAAGCGTTTAATAAAGTTATAAGCGCCCAGAAAAATATTATACTCGGGCATTATTTTATAAAAAAATTGAAAAGACACCAATTCAATCCCCAAACACAACCTTCGCAGATTATAAAACACCGTCACATTTACACGGCCGAAAATCCCGGCATCGTTTTGTCCGGCATTTGTCAAATGCGCGATTTTAACACGGCCCGTGTGATTAATGCGTTAAAGTCGGCCTGCGCCGATTTTATCTGCACTTCATTGTTTACAAAGTCGTGACTTATTCGCGTGGTCTCTCGACTTAACCGAAGGCTCTATAGGACACACACACACACACACAAGAGTGGCACAAGTCAAATTCGAAAGGCGTACCCTGAAACTATAGAAACGACGTGTCGACTTTTATCGCTCGGGAGCGATCTTTATAAATGATTTTCGTATGTTGTTGCGGAACTGTTTGCGCAAAAGTTCGAGTGTTTACGACAACCCTGTTTGTTTTTGTTTTGTATTTTTTTTTGGGTGATATAAAAGTGTATAAAGAAGATCGATGTCGGTTTGTTCTTGTGTTTTCAGTTTTTTTTATTTATGGATGCTCGTTTTTAGAAGACGCTTCATAATCAGATTCGAAAAGATAATTTTGAATTATATGGAGTTTCATGATCGGGGCTTTGGAGTGGGGCAGGAGCAGGAGCACGAAGTAAATGAAGCAATGAGTTTTTACAAGGAACAGGAGCGGTGAAGGAACATAGAAATTTATAGTGCTTTACTGCTCCGACTTTAAATATTAAATCAAAAAAATAAAGATTTAAGATTAATCTAATTTTTAGCTATAATTAGATTGTGATGATTTTATCACTATTATCTCCCACTTCGTTATGATATAGTTATATTGGTTGTGTATTTTTATATTTTATATTAATTATTTTAATAATTAACTAAATTTAATCGGACGGTGGAGCGGAGCCGGAGAAAGCACTTTAATACGAGAGTGAGGCTAGAAAGGAGCAACTCAAAAAGTGCTTGTCATAATTACAAAAAAATATTAAAAATAGTTTTATTATTATTATATTTAAGTTTCAGTTGACTTAAATATACTAATGCCCAATGATTATAAAAGTTTAGTAACATACAATATGATCAGCAGATAGTTAATCTAATCTCGCACAACTAGAGATCGTTTAACAAAAGACGTTTTCAATATTATAATTTTCTTCCAAAACACATCAAAAACTTCATATAACATCACAAAGACCTCTACTTATCAAAACACGCACAAATCCCAAAAAAACAATTTTCAATTTGCATATCACACACATCGAATCGACCCAAACTGAATCTGAACCTAGTCCTCGACCTCCATCCTAATTAACTCTAACAAATCGCACGTTGGCGATAATTTATTCTGCCTCGTGCTTCTGTCCAGGAAGAGAACGTCTGTTGTCGAGATCCAGCAGCGGACAACCGGATCAGCCACACCCAACCAGCTCGAGATATAATGCTCATGCTGAACTTATAATACTTGTGGGTATACGAGCCAGTTCGGTTAGCCTCGGCTGCCGGCGCTCAACCTCTGGGTCACTTATTGCGGTTGCTCAACATCGACGTGTATGGTTCGGTTTATGGTGGTAGTTGGAAAAAGTTGGGGAACTGTCGTTTTTTGGAGGGAAAGGTGTTTGGGTTGTTATTTGAAAATTTTAAGGAAGCAAACTGATTGTAAGAGTTCGATGATAATGTTGAATTTTGAAGTTGAAGTTTGGGGACTATTTAAACATGCGTTTTAAAATTAGTGTGAATTAAAAAAAATAATGGGAGCATTGAAATGTGAGCATTCGAAAAATTAATCTGATCATTGAAAAAATATCTGCAATATTCGTTTTGATGAATAAAACGTGCATTAGAATGAATATAAATAAAGGATCGACAACGCCGTAAACACGAATAGGACGAAATGTTAACGGGACAACCGTTATCACAACTTTCATAATATAATAAAAATGGATTAAATTTTTAAAATGCAATTAAAATTAAAATTTTAATAAAAAGAAACGTTGACAGTTCATGTTTGTATTATTTTTTCTATGGAAGACGATTTTATTATAGCGACGTTGCAATTTCTCGATCATTTTAATGCTCAAACCTATTTTTTCTATTGATCATTTCATATTTTTTAATACACACATTATAATATCAAAATATTCTCTCATTGCAACAAATAAAATGATGCACAATACAAGATTCTTTAATTCACATCGTATGCCATTCTAATGCACAAATAATTAATTGTATAATTTTCAATGCACAAATGAAGTTTTCACTTTAAATTTTTTTTATAGATCATCTTATAATAATAAAAAAATAACAATAAGAACCATCGATATTAGATACAGTCTAACACATTTATCAGACTCGCCTTTCTAAATCCTAGATTCAAACGACAAAATCGAATAACAAAAATCACTGAATGCAATTCTGTCGTATCTGCGAACACGCCCGTCTTTTAAAGCTTTCACCTGCCACCATACTAGAACATACCATAAAACATTATTTAAACCATCGCGGTTATTATTACACAGATTATAGTAGTGGCGGAGCAATTGCCGCCAAAATGAGATCACCGTCCTTAACAATCTGTACGCAAATAAATAACTGTCACGGACTGGGCTCCAGTGAATTATGCTCATTCATATTTATTTTTTACCTATCGCTCTTTCTCTATAAGCAACAAATGGTGCGAGGTGGTAAAAAATCGAGTTTGAATTATGATAGCCATGTGTTAAACGCTGTACTACAAAACGCGTCATTTTTTGCTCTAAAGAAAAAATCGAACGCATTAACTCCCATTTTCATTTCAGATATATGATAATTTCTCTATACATATAAATAAAATCCGAAATGTATAATATAATATATTTAAAAAAAAATAAAACATTTCACTATATTATCAAACAAAGTTGTTTTGTGAAATTTCAAACTAGTCGAGGTCAAAATGTCAAAAACTAAACCGTTTAGCCTTTCACGTATTCGAAAAGATAAACGACATCGCATTATATTATATTTAATAAAAACAAATATTTTATATTAAATTGCAGACTAGCGCAATATTGCGAAAATCGCGCTCGATTCTGTCAATTATGCATACGATTTATTCTCAAGAACAATGTCCGATCTATAAAAATAAATTTATTCATATCTCGATCGCGATCGGTTCTAGTTCTCGGCTGAATATCAAATCGAATCGATAATTGTCTTTAAAAAAAAGTATAATAATTGATAGTTACGTTACGGCTCGCGGTCATAATGTTCATAGAGACGTCGTTTTATGATTCATAAAGATATTATATATTGTATTGAAAATTTTTAAATAATGCAACATAAAATTCGTGAATTTTATTTATAGACGATCAAATTTTAAAAATGGCAGAAAACCACTTCAATTACCCATATATTTTTTTCGATACTGTCGCATATTTATGCAAATCTCCATTTAGTGACTTATTGGATTTGAAACGTGCGGTCAGCCGAGAATCCGATTAATGGCGACCGATAGCATTCCGCGGTACACCATTAAATTCACTCGCGTGTGTAATACGAGCACGCGCTCGGGACGCCATTTGTTTGTTTTTGCAAAAGATATGGCCGCTGCGCATAATGGACTTGCATATTTGCAACGGGATACCGCTGGGTGCATTAGACACAGACCAAATAAGTGCTCGAGATCAGGGATTCGCTTTATTTTCGTTTGCGCAAGAGATGTGGGGAGAGTAAAATAACAGAACTAATTTTTTTTTTTTAAGTTAGGTTAGGTTAAGTAAGGTTAGGACCGATTTTTTTAAAATTTATATTACAGTAATCCCCAGTACTCCGTTTTTACGTTTTTGAAGGGAACGAAAAAAAAGTAATTCGAAGACAAATTTGGATCGAGTTTCAAATATTGAAAAAAAATTAAAAATAAATTTTTTTATTGAAAAATTTATGAATTTAACACATTTTTGGGTTTATATAAGCTCTTTCGATGTTATGAATATTCAATGTTATCGTGATCAAAGAATCGTTTGAATGGTGGTTAAAAAAAATTACAAATTGACAAATGTTAGCAACAAGCGATCGATACACTTGAATAAAGATGAAGAATTTGATTAAATATATTTTTTAAACTATAATAATAAAATTTCAAATATTTCAAGCGAAATAAAAACTAAAGAGCGGGTATCAAATATATCAAAATAGAACGAACTGCAGAAATCGAACGCAAATCGAGTTTCACTGTTTCAATTTTTAAATCAATTTAAATTTTTAAGTTTCATTTTAACAACGCCATCTATTAAATATTAAATAAACTAAAATTTAATTCTATACTTTTATATGAACCATTAATTTTCAGAAGCTCGCTTAAGTACAAAAAATAAAATCATGTATATAAAAAATCAATTGACTGATTTTTCAATTGGTAATTTTGTGCACAGGCAATCAAATGTTGTTTACCGTGCACTGGCAGCATTGCGTAAAGTTGTCAAACTGTCAACGGTGCATCTATTAAAATGACGGGAGGCGGCGGCGGCGGTGGCGGCGGTAGCGGGGGCGGGGGCGGGGGAGGGAGCGGAGGCGGTGGAGGCGCGCGCCCCCGTCGCGAAAGAACTGCAGACAACAGTCGCCCATTCAAATTATAAGTATTTTCGACGTTCTTTCAACAATACTCATAGTTCAACTCATCTAACCTCAATCTTTATTTTTTCCATCACAGCCCATCAAATTCTCAGTTTAGCCGGAATAAGCTTCGATAGGAAAGTCATAATTGTAAGTACAGTGATGTGATTGAATAATTTTCTTTGATCTTTTACGTATTTCAATATCACTCCAACAATATTTTAGAACTTGATTCTGTATTTATCATTCTATTTTAGGGCTTCGTTGAATTGACTATTGTTCCACTTCGTGATACGTTAAGATTCATCAGACTCAATGCGAAACAATGTCGTGTGTATCGAGTGTGTTTAAATGATCAGTACGAAGCAAGTTTCCAATATTGCGACCCGTTTTTGGATATTTGTCAATCGCACCCTACTACGTATGTTTATTTAATTTCTATTGATTCTATTATATTCATGCGGACAAATTTTTTTCGTTTAACCAAAGGAGGTCGTTGGAAGTTTTCACAAATTGTCACTTGGTCGCTGCTCAGAAAATTGATCCCGATCACGATTCAGGTGAACTTCATATCCAAGTTCCTCCGGAAGCTCATCATCTTATTGGAGAAGGAAGGGGCTTGCGGATTGGAATCGAATTTTCTTTAGAAAATCCTCAATCAGGTATTCATTTTGTTGTGCCTGAAGGGGAAGGAAGTCTTGCTGAGGTATTTTTCATTAATTCGTACTACATATTTGTATAACAAATGAGTTATCACATAAAATTAAATTCTCAGAGATCAGCTCACATGTTTACTTATGGACATTCTGCAAGATTATGGTTTCCATGTGTCGATAGCTTTGCTGAACCTTGTACGTGGAAATTAGAATTCACTGTCGATGAAAATCTAACGGCAATATCTTGCGGAGAACTTATCGATACTGTCAGTTTATTGAATAACAGACAAAAAGTTTTCCACTACGCTTTAAACACTCCTGCTTGCGCGCCAAATATAGCACTCGCTGTTGGGTAAGTTTTTTGCAATTTTATTGGAAATCAAATTTATTTTATTTTTGACTTTGATTTCCTTTTCAAGTCCATTCGAATCATATGTAGATCCATTCATGAATGAAGTGACTCATTATTGTTTACCACATCTTTTACCAAATTTGAAAAATTCAGTCAGATATTTACACGAAGCATTTGAATTCTACGAAGAAACTATGTCAACAAGATATCCTTATTCTTGCTACAAACAAGTATTTGTGGATGAGGTTTAATTTTATTTATATGTTAGTTAATTTTCTATTTCCACAAACTTTAACATATATTTTCATAACAGGTTGAACAAGACGTATCTGCGTATACTACCATGTCTATAATGAGTACTCATTTATTACATTCTATCGCCATAATTGATCAGACTTACATCACAAGGAAATCTATGGCTCAAGCTATCGCCGAACAATTCTTCGGCTGTTTTATTACCATGCAAAACTGGTCAGATTTGTGGCTCGCTAAGGGTATTGCTGAATACTTGTCGGGCCTCTATGCTAAGAAATGCTTTGGTAATAATGAATACAGAGACTGGATTCAACATGAATTAGCAGAAGTAAATAATCAATTTTCTAGAATTATAATTATTATTGAATTATTAAAATTAAAAAAATGTTTTCTTTAGGTTGTTACTTATGAAGAACAATATGGAGGTATAGTTTTAGATCCGTTACAGCCTCCAGCCGTAGGAACATCGGGAGGTTCTTCACATGATCCATTTTATTTTCCATTGCGAAATATTCATACAATATCACCTCGCTACATGGAGGTAAATATTTATCTTTGTAATATTTTTTTTATTATTATAAAAGTAATTAATTTCATTTTTTTATCAAGGTAATGAGAAAAAAATCTCATCTCGTTTTGAGAATGTTGGAGCAACGTATAGGACAAGAATTACTTCTAAAAGTATTTAACAAACAACTGTCCTTAGCTTCTAATGCGGCTTCGACTAAAATCAGTGAAGGTTTATGGGGACATCTTTTACTTTCTACTAATCTATTTGTAAAAGCAATTTTTACCGTGACTGGAAAAAACATGGCTGTTTTTGTCGATGAGTGGGTCAGAACTGGAGGACATGCTAAATTTTCACTAACATCCGTATTCAATAGGAAAAGGTGAACATTAATATTATAATTTTCTTTTTCAAACCAAATGCTTTACATATGCTTACGTTTACTTTTAGGAACACTGTCGAACTTGAAATAAGGCAAGATTGCGTATCCCAAAAAGGCATACGTAAATACGTCGGACCCTTATTATTAACAATCCAAGAATTAGACGGCACATTTAAACATCCTATTCAAATTGAAAACACTGTAGTGAAACATGATATTACATGTCACTCAAAGAGCAGAAGAAATAAAAAGAGAAAAATCCCTTTATGTACTGGCGAAGAAGTCGATATGGACCTCAGTGCCATGGAGTATGGAATTGTAATATACAATATATAGATTTAAGAATAAAATCATTAAAAAATTTAAAATTTTCAGCGATTCACCAGTTTTATGGATAAGACTGGACCCAGAAATGTCACTTCTCCGCAGCGTGAATATAGTTCAACCAGATTATCAATGGCAGTATCAGCTGCGTCATGAACGTGATGTCACAGCGCAAAACGATGCTATAAATGCCTTAGAAAAATATTCTACTGCAGCGACTAGAATGGCACTCACTGACACTATCGAAAACGAACAAACGTTTTATAAAGTTCGTTGCAAAGCTGCGCACTGTTTGACTAAAGTAGCAAATCTGATGGTCAGCACTTGGGCTGGACCACCCGCTATGCTTAATATATTCCGCAAAATGTTTGGTTCGTTTTCTGCACCACATATTGTAAGACAAAATAATTTTGACAATTTCCAACACTATTTTCTGCAAAAAACTATCCCGGTGGCTATGGCAGGTTTGTTTCATCGCTTTATTCATTATTGTACTTTATTGTGCTTGGTTAAGAAATATTTATTTATTCTTCAGGTTTACGAAATCAGCACGGTATTTGTCCACCTGAAGTGATACGTTTCTTATTAGATCTATTCAAATACAATGACAATTCGAAAAATCATTACTCTGACAATTATTATAGAGCTTCTCTCATTGACGCATTAACTGCTACCATAACTCCAGTCGTATCCGTGGTTCATCAAGTAAGCTTAAGTTTTGCTTTTAAAAATATATATTTGAAGGCAATTTTTCAATTTACTTTTTATTTTAGGGTGCTCCTATTACATCTGAATCATTATCTACTGACACTCGTTTAGTTTTAGAAGAAATCACTAGAGTACTTAATTTAGAAAAGGTTTTGCCATGTTACAAGTACACAGCAACAGTCAGCTGCTTGCGAGCTATCAGAAAATTACAGCAATGCGGCCATTTACCCAGCACACCCACTTTATTCAGGAGTTATTCCGAGTATGGCCAATACATTGGTGAGTTATTTTTCAAGGCTAATACTTACTTTGGAAAGTTATACATAGTTCTAATTTTGTAATTATCTTTGTAGACGTTCGCATATCCGCATTTGAATGTTTAGTCGATTATGTTAGAGTTGATGGCCGCACTGACGATCTCAATTCTCTTTTGACCGTTGTCGAAACAGATCCCGACCCCACTATTCGACACGGACTCGTGAGACTTTTAGTGAAAATGCCCCCATTCCAAAGAGCTATAAAACATCGTTTAGATACCGAAAACTTGGTTCATAGACTGTGGAACAATATAAACAGTCATCTGTCAAATGATTCGAGATTACGTTGTGATCTTGTAGACTTATATTTTACCCTATACGGTATCAGAGTACCTTTGTGTCTTCCGATTCCTGAACTTCAAAGTGTGCTAAGACCGAGTCACCACAGAGATCACAGAGAAAGAGAAAAAGAAAAACGTGAGAAAGAACTGGAAAAAGAAAGAGAAAGAGAAGAATTGGCACTCATAAAATCTTACAATGTAATTGTAACTTATAATTCCTTTTTAGTTCCCTTTATTACTTGTGTTAAAATGAAATGATATTTCAGGCAAAACTACCGACTATGATCAAAACTGAAAGTGGTGCTATTAAACGTAGAGCAGAATCTCCACCGCCAAAACCATTCCAAAGCACTACCCTTCCGCCGATGAATTTACCAGGACCCAATCCAATTATTTTAGAAAATATCAAAAAAGAACCTATAGAAATCAAAACAGAAATGCCAGATTATGTTGAACAACCTGATTTACATATACCACCAGAAACTATACCAAAGGTAATGTTTTTTTTTATTTTCAATATTTATACTTGAAATTGTGTGATTATTGTGTGATTAAATATTTTAATTTTAATTTTAGGAAGAAATTAAACACAGGGATTATTTATCAGAAAATTCAGTATCATTACCTGGGTTGCAAGGTCCGCCTGGACCCGTTGGATTCGAACCTGGAATGTTCCAACCCAAAGTTGATGCTCATTCATCTTCAAAGGTTAGTTTTTTTTATGACAAAAGCTCATTAATTCCAAACAAAAACAACAATTAAATTATTATACTTTTAACAGTCTAAAAAGAAAAAGAAAGACAAGAAAAAACATAAGCATAAACATAAACATAAGCACAGCAGTAAAGGCCGATCGTCTTCTAAAGACAAGGAGAGAAGTCACAGTTTACCAAGAGATAAGGACAAAGACAAAGAAAGATCGCACGCTTCAAAGACCAGTATGGATCACATGAAAGTAAAAGAAGATACAAGAGAAACATTAAGCTCATACAGCTCAAGTCCGAGTCCTCCACCTGAAATCATCACTGTTCCAAATCCAACACATATTATAGATTAATAATTTTCAAAAATATATAACTTTTATTTGTACAATTCAGTATTTTCATTTTAATCATAGTGAAAATTAATTCGTAATGAGCTTTTACAAGAAATTAATTGTGCCAATTGAAATCTTAGTTTCATTGATGAATTAATAACACTTAAATTGAAGGGAAACCCTCCATCCCGCTTGTATGCTATCTTTCTGATGCGACTTACATTAGCCGAATACCAGCAATACTAGACGGAACTATGAATACCACATTTACATTTATTAGAAACTCTATATCTATAACAGAAAATAACTGCTTTCTGAGTAACTAATATAAGTTAACTTTTCATTACGAAATAATCATGATTTTTCATTAAAACTACATAATTTTTATTATTTCTTTAATAACATTGTTAAAATAGAATCATACATATCGTTTTACTCATTAAAAAATAACAAATCATAATCTTGTACAATTATCAACTTCAAAATATGATTCACAACTACAAAATGTACTATGATAAAGTAACAAGATAAAATTTTATCATCATTCTAAACGACAATAGAACACTCCTTCCGTCGTGTGTTCTAGTATCATATGTTCTATTGTCAGTCGAGTTGGGTGCAGCAACAATAAAACATCACCTTGTTTATCTTTCTGTTGACAGGGCTTCAAATCGGAACTGAACCATGACTGAAAACCGGAAAAAAATATCGGTTTATTTCGGTACAGTAAAAAATATTAGAATGTTTTTGAAATATTTTGTCGTTTTTTTAGAAAATATTTTGTAAGTACAATAAACCCCCCCTATAACGCCGATATAGATTCAACGTTATAGGGGGGATTTTAACCAATAAATGAAACATTTTAATTTTTCATTTTTTTTCGGAAATTTTTACGTGTTAATTGCTTGTTTCAAATACATTTGAAACAAATTTAAAATATTTGAATTTAAATGCATTTGAAAAAAAATGACGTTATAAAAGGGAATACGCCGCAAATGTTATAAGGTGGGAGTCATTATAGGGGGGGTTCACTGTACTTGTATGATTTTTTTTTGAAACTCGGACCCGAACCGAAAACCAGAACGAAAAAATTACTTAAAGCCCTGATTTCATCAAAGCACAACCACAATTCATCATGATCAAATTACGGTTCGAAGCAAGCACAACCATAATTTATCACCATTGCCCAAAAGATTGGCAACCCTGTCGCACAGAAGAACCAAGAACTGTCACCTGTCAGTGGCGCCGCAGCTGAGCGCTCCTGTCCGACGACCCGGAGCTGTTATGTCCAGGTGACAACGTCATGTGGGTGCGCCCTGAACCGGTCTTGCTGGCTACGGCCCTGTGGTGAGTGCCCTTCGTGTGCTGAAGCCCTGAAAACGCCTTCGGGTCCTCGCGTTTCTGATGTGCGTACTCCGTAGTTGTGTCCGGCGATTTCAGTAGCGATGGCGCAATTGGTTGGCGCTTTCTCGGGTTCTGGTTTGTTGGTTTCGAATTGTGATTATGCTGGTTTTTCGATGATGGCTTATAGGTGTGTGGTAATGGGGGTCGACGATGGTTGATTGTTGTAATGTGAATTTTCATTAATTTAATACTGTTGGGGTCATAGCCTGGATTTGTTTTAGGGAAGAGGCAAAACACAGCTTTTTTAAAGCGGCGGGTTTATTTATGAGCGGTGGAAACTCTCGCTTCAGACCCCTGGTTGTAAAGGGGCCCAACATTTTTGAAAAATATTTTTTTAATAAATTATTATTTTTCTATACCAACCCAATAGGAATCATGAAATTTGAATTACTTATTAAAAAAAAGGCATTAATTCACTTAAAAACAAATTTTGTTTTCTAAATTTGTCCTTTATTTTGTGAAATTAACTACATATTACATATCAATAATATACAAAAAACTTTCGTTTGCAGCGCTATTTTATCCATATTTTAAAAATAATAGGGGAACAGAGGAAAATTTGAAATCCAATCTTTTATGGGGAACCCCAAAAATTTATAATGTCTCAAGCTCCTAATAAATAAAAATCCTCCACTGGTTGAATGCATTGCATGATTTACGAACTAAAATATTTAATATATACTCGAATATCTACATATTATATTTGTGTTACAATTTAAAATTGCTTTAATAATGTTATACATTTCAATTATAATATAAATTAAAATTTATATAATCTTCATCGATTGCACAATTTTTTTTATTTATTCCAGCACTTTATGTTGTGAATAAAACTAATATAAAACTTCTGGAATTAAATCAATAATACAATAAAAGTAATACAGTTTCTATATTTCTGCTCGACCAACGTATCCAATTTCGAAGTGTGTGGCAAAGCAGCGGTGTAGTCCTATGCGGTACTTTTCGTATTTATTTACAACATTAACATATCGGATTTCAATTGAATTTAAAACTGCTTTATTTATCGTGCATATCTGATGATGCCGAACACGTCTCTCCTGTATTATACATGCGTTTGTTTATCGGTTTTTTCCCAAATGCAATGATAAATAATGCAAAATACATTTTAAAATTCTGATCATGTTTGAGAACGATACAATGGGAAAATAATTCAGTTTATTTCATTATTTTAAATGTGGTTTTGTAAATTTAGCATCTGATTTCTTATTACAAAATGATTAACATATAGCTAGATTGTATCTGTTCTAACATGTAATTGTCACTGTCATTGACAAATTATTTCTATTTTATTTTTATTCCATTTTTCTTCAAAATATATTTTTATTTTCAATTTTTAGTACTTTGGAAATTTTCGATAATTTGCAAAAAATACCCTAGGAAATATTTGATTTTGAGGATATTCATATATTTTACAGTACTGCTCAAATCCAACAAAAAAAATTTATATTCTATTGAGAAACATGTATAATAAAGTATCTAAATTTTTAAAAATAAGGTCATTTCTTTATTCAAAATACATTTAAATTATGGAAATAAATATGGTTTGCTGAAAAGCCAATATATCGACTAAAGATATTTTTGGCAATTTTACAATAGCCGATATATTGGCTCATGGATATTAAGAGAGATAAATTACTGATTTCCGACATATAATAAAAATCAAACATTGATTAAAATTTTGCGATAAACTCTATTTACTCATGATGTTTATCAAAAAATCAATTCTATATCACTTTATTATATTAAAACTGCACTTTTATCTATATTTCCTTATATTTAAACGCTATTTTATTATAAACAGAAGAAAATAATAAATATTATACTATCTCACATTATTTATTAATTATTCTAATTGTAAAACAAATATTTATATTTTATGTCTGTATATTACATCACTTTCATTTACGTCTAAAATAAAAATACAATATTACACTTTATAGTCAATTACCATATTTAATAAGTATAATAATATATTTTTATACCCCTTATCAATATGCGTGATAAGGTAAATGCTCAAACTTTTAACAAAAGTCAAAAGGTCCTTTTCTAGCAGTGGATGTTTTAAAAGTCGAAAACGATGATGATATTTTATATTAAAATTTTCAGGGAAACTGATCAAACAAATTTATATTTTGTACAACAAAGAAGAAAAGGACATGGCAAAACCAAAGGGTTATCATCATTGTTCGTCGGTACTTTGGACAGTGTATTTGATACAAAACCTGCCCCTTTTAGAATATTGCATCAAACACCAAACTCTGAAGTCTATCACTGTAATATTTAATACAGTTTGCATTTCATATTACCTATTAAAAGATTGTCTAAACTCATTCTGGTATTTATTTATAGTGATTGCTAGTTCTTTGACAGAAAAAGATATTGAAAAGGATTGGGCTTGGCTTATTGAAAACGTGTCACCTGTGTTGCATTCAATTGAAAATGAAGACGAAATCACAAGATTTGTCTGCGGTAAAATCAGATCAATTATTGCTACAAGCCAAGAGAGCATTACAGAAGGTCTTTATATATTTTTATTAATAAAATAATTCACTTATTCGATACCTTCAACTCAAAAATTTTATTCGTCTATTTCAGACGAAGACTCGTTGACATTTAAAAATGTATTCCACAAATTTCAAAAATTGTTTTCAATGCCTAAAGAAGAAAAACTAGTTAATTATTATTCTTGCAGGTGCGTTAAAATTGAATTTCAATTTATAATATTCCGAAATTTATATTCAAAATTTTTTTCAGTTATTGGAAAGGTAAAATTCCACGTCAAGGATGGATGTACCTTTCAATGAACCACCTTTGTTTTTATGCGTATATACTCGGAAGCGAAACTACTTTAGTGTTGCGCTGGGCTGATATTAGAGAATTATCGAAAACAAATCATCTTTTAACCACTAATTCAATAAAAATCATCACCCGAGATAAAGAATATGACTTTTCAATGTTCTTACACATCACTGAAACATTTGCTTTGATGCAACAGCTTACAAACATGGCCATCAAAGGGTGAGTTTCCTATTACTGTATAGAAAGGTTAATTTTTTTAATGTTTTATTGATATTTGTGTAAATTTTAGCTTGATGGATGACAAAGCGTTTGGGTTCAACGAAGATAAAGACTTGCTGAACAAACTCAGCAGAAATGTGCCAAAAAAACCTTCATTCTTGAAAAGAGACTTAGATGCCCGTAATCACTCGGCTGCTTTTACACGTAAATTCAGATTACCTCAATCGGAGAAATTGGACGGAATTGTTGAATGCAAACTATGGACGCCATACGACAAAAGTCGAAACTGGGGTTGTTTATATTTATCTCAAAATTATTTGTGTTTCGACAGCAAGGTATTGTATTATGTTTCGATATAATATTGGCATTGATTTTGGTATTTTTAAAATATTTCCAAATTTAGGTGCCTCATCTCGTCAGATTAATATTGCCGCTGTGTATTTTACATCAAGTTGAAAAAGCTGATAGTTCCGATAGTGGTTCTAGCCTTATGGGAAATAATGATAAAGCATCAATTCTCATTTCTACATCTCAACATTCGTTTTTCTTATTCTCTCAGTTGCGAGATAGAGATTTCGTTATAGAAAAAATATCAGAACTTTTAGCTAAACTGCCCAAGTATGACAAACTTTTTATTAATAAATATATTGACATGTTGGAAAACTCATTAAATATTTTTTTCAGAGATAGGCCTACTAAAGTTTTTAATGAACCTGAAAATACTACTTGGACACCACAACCTCCACTTTCTACTTTATTTAAATCAAATGTTTCAGCAGCTATAAAAGAGAAACAAGAATTTAAAGTAATTGTTTTAAAGTAAAGTAACTCATTGTTATTTAAAGCAACTCATTGTTTTTATTGGAAATTTTTTTTAAGGAAAAACAATGGGAACAACACATGATGGAAGTGGGAAGAGGCGTCAGTATGTATCGCACTGTGAAAGGCAGCAATTTAGTCGTAGACGGCATACCTGAAGCATTACGAGGAGAATTATGGGGTGTCTTCTCAGGTTCAGTCATAAGAAGAGCACAAAATCACGGTTTATATAAAAAACTTGTCGATCAGGCGCTTTCGTCTAAAAGTCAATCAAACGAAGAAATCGAAAGAGACTTACACAGATCACTGCCTGAACATCCAGCTTTTCAAAATGATATTGGTATTTCACATTTTATCAATGATTTCTTTTTTATATCGAATATATGTTTATCGTATTATTTTTACAGGAATACACGCATTGCGTAGAGTACTTTGTGCATATGCTGTACGAAACCCTCAAATTGGTTATTGTCAAGCAATGAACATAGTCACGTCTGTATTGCTTATTTACTGTCCCGAAGAACAAGCATTTTGGCTTTTGACGACTATTTGTGAAACCTTACTCACTGATTATTACAATACCAGAGTCATCGGTGTTTTAGTTGATCAGGGAGTTCTCGATGATCTCATAAAAGAACATCTGCCCGATTTACATTTGAAACTGTCCAATTTAGACATGATGGGTATGATTTCTTTGTCATGGTTTTTGACGATATTTATAAGTGTTATGCCTTACGAAAGTGCTGTACACATTATGGATTGTTTTTTTTATGACGGCGCAAAAGTTATATTCCAGGTATTTACATATATTTTAGTTTGGTCATAATTAAGTTCAAATTATGATTTGATTTGATTTATGTAGGTTGCTTTGACTATTCTTGAATGGAACAAAGATAAATTGATAGAATGTCATGACGATGGCGAAGCCATGCAAATACTTGGTACATATCTTGAAGGAGTGTATAACGATGAAGCAGTTGCTGTTACTACAGAACCCAGAACCATTAATAAAGTAAATTTAAGAATATTGTAAATATATTTCATATCCATGCTTCTAATGTTTGATAATATTTAGGTTATACGTGTGCAAACACTTGTGTACGAATCCTACAGGCGTTATGGTGGTATGAGCAGTGAAGCGATTGAGGAGCTTCGTTTGAAACATAGGTTGCGTGTCATAAGTCAATTGGAAAAAGGATTTGAAAAGAACGCGATTCGATGTATGGTTAATGATGGATACTATTCTGAAGAAGAACTACAGGTATTCACATAATTTTCCAGTTACATTTTTCATTCAACTAATATTCCTTAATTTCATTAGGAAATAATACTACTGGTTCGTGAATTACTTTTATGCACAAAATGGGCTCCTTATGAAAAAGTCGACAGCGCTAGTGGAAGCCCGTGCGATGCATACATGTTAGATTTTGAACAATTCAAAATTCTTATCACTCCTTTATGTCCATGGACTCGTGGGCATGCTGCTGAAGATGTTATCGCTAGAATGTTCAGAGTACTTATTTTCACAATATACTCATATGCATTATATATTTTTTGTTATTAATTCTCAAACTATCTATTCCAGCTCTCTGACAAAAATAATACGGGCACAATAAATGTGCAAGCGTTGGTTTCATGGTTGGGTAGGAGTTGCCGCGCACCTGCTGTTTTGCGCCTCCGTGCGCTGTTTTGTCTGCATGCACCGCCGCTTTTACCCGCAGCCGAGCTTCAAACTCAACACGTGCTTCCTACAGGCGAGGAAGTCGCAACTGATGCGGCAGCCTTTTTCGATAGGTTTGTAACGGCATTATATTTTACATCATAATATTGAAACTTTTTGAATAATCTCAAAAATATTGCAGCCTGGAAATGCCCGGCACTCCACTGGAGTCGCCTATGCTTGATGGATTTGGTACACCGTCTTTGCATCGTTCAGTTAGTGCTGCTGGTTTAATTATGGAAAACGAAAGTAATCCAGATGCGGAACGTTCCATGGAAAGTAACGAGCAAGCAGGTATATTTTTTTTTGGGAACGTTTATAAATTAATTTGTTTCTCATATAAAATTTTTGATAGGTGTAAGTGAATGTTGGGAAGTCAGGAGTATGTCCTCTTTGCGATCAATTGCACTAGGGTCAGGAAGTAACACATCAACAACTGCATCGACATCAAAAGCACCGAGTACTGCAGCTGCGAATAAAAAATCTGTTATATTACCAAAACCGCATTTCATCGAATTGTGGACGCTGATGCAAGATATAATTCAAAGTCAGGATTTGCATCCACTGAATCAGGAATTGTATGACAGCGTGGTCACTGCTGGTAAATAAAATAGTTTGAAATCGATTGCAATACAACTAATTCAATTGTATTATTGAATGATAATTTCTATGAACAGGCACACATTTACTGCAAATCGGTGATATGAAAAGGCACAAATGGAACATTGATCGGGAGGAATCCGTTGACAGTCTTGCATTAGAGCCAAACTCAGAACTGCTGACTCCAGTAATTATATATTTTTTCATTTATTTTCAAGTAAATTTGTATTATTTAATATTTGACTGTTTAGAAAAAATTGTTTTAGTATTTGAATTCTAAAACTTATTTTCCTGAATAATTGATGTATTAGAGAAATCTTGTTGTATTTTTTATGTAATATAAAACTGTATGACAATTTGAATTAAATTTCTTTCAGATGTCTGACTGTAACGGAAATCCATTCCGGCCACCTTTAGAATGGGCCGTGACTTTGGATCAATTCTTGGAAGAAGTCCTCTCCTCGGAAGAAATAGTTAAGTTTTTCTCCACTAAAGAACCCTTGGACTTGACTCGTCTCCGAACAAGAGGAAGACTTCAGTCAGTATCTCTAACTGTTTGAGAAATAAGTTGTTTTTCACATATCTTTCATAGCTTATAGATGTATTTTATATTTTACTTGGAACCATTTTATATGCTAAAATTGAGATGGTGCTACGTTGAATAACTTAAACGTTCTAAATTTAAATTAATAATTATATACGTTAAACATGCATTCAAATTATTTACCATAGTTTTATATTTCAAATCTTTTCCAGTCGAATTATAATTTTAATTTATGATATGATTTTATTGCTCTGAATGAGTACAAGAAAATATTGTTGCCATTATAAATGATTATTTTGAAAAATTTAGATTTTTAAATTTATTTTTCATATGAAATAACCATATTTTATGTATTAGCGTTTTTGAAAAGCTCATTTGGATACATGCCTTTGAATTTTTCCTTTTTTTCGCATTTATTATATATGTTATCTATGTTAAGTAATTAATGACGAATTAGAGAGTTATATATTTATAAGATTTTTCATTGCAATAATTTCTATAGTCAAAAAATATTTAGTTGATCAAATAACCTTAGGTTTATTAATCAATAATTATAAAACTTATTATTAAAAAGGTAAATTTGTATTATTTTACCATTACATTTATATAACTTTATCACATAGTTTAAAAGTCAGTTTTCACCAAATTTCCCATTTTGACGTTTTTGCTTTTGTGTTGATTTTTTTCTCACTTTCATTGCACGAATCTCATAACTGCCTCATTAAAATTAAATTTGTATGATGCACATACAAATTTGAACATAATCAGTTAAAATATCAATCAAAGCGATTACTTTTTTTTCTCTTGGTAAGTTTTTTTAATGTTTAAATGACTTTTTCTACCTATGTATAGGTTTGTATTTAAGACTGAAGAAATTTTGAAATCATGTTTGTAAAAAAAGCTTATATTGCCAATGCAACATTCAAATTTCTAATCATTGTTTTTAGCGTTCATATAAATCAATGGAATTTAATATATAAAATTAATAGGTTAATAAAAACAAATGTATTAAACCCAAATATAACTAAACAAAATGTATATTGAAAAAATTTACAATTTAGTTTGTTATCCAAAAAAGTTTTCATGATTTGGCAATGCTACTTTGACTTAAAATTGTGATGCTTCGCTTGGCTTTAATAATTAAAAGAAAACATTGAAACAAAATATTTTTATTTCTAAAATTTGACATATTCCAAATATTTTGAATAAATGATAGTTTAATTGCATAAATGATAAAAAATTTAAATTTAAATAGACTTTGTGTCAACATTTTTATATACAACATTCCAATTAAAGGATTATCAGCAATTATAAACTCAATGCTTCTTCTATGCTACGTAAACCGATTTCTTATATAAATATAAATGTACAAAATTGCAATTGTAACAATTAATCGTGCCAGTGGTTGATATTTATCGATTCTTAGTACAAAAATGTATCATCGCAACCAATGTCGAAATATATTTTCAGATGTGTGTATTGTATGTTATCGTGCTTAACAATGTGATATTCCCTTAATCAAATGTCGCTTGAAAGCCATTGTATTTGAATATGCTTTGGAAAAAAATTATTTTTTAATTTAGTTTTATCGATGATTTCTTTGGCGCCCTCCATTTAAAGAGCACTAGTGTATTTCACTGTTATAAACGACATATGAGTGCTTTCCATATGTATAAATTGTGATCATGTAGTTTATATTGAATACTAACATTAATTTGTATATTATCATAAAAGGGGAGAATATATTTTACAAAAAATATTTCATTGTATTATTTTATGAGTAAGTACTATTTAGAAGTTGCCACTTTTGTTATTTTTAAAGTCCAAGCTTCTTTCGATTTTATGGTGCTCAAATCGGGGAATTCGATCTGCACTTTCTGATCCTTTTCAGTCCACTAAAACAAAATGAGATATGTATTGTTAAAATTCTTACTAAATCGTTATTTTTAAATGTGGTATTTCTGTTATAAAACACTTATTCCACATTTAAAAGCAATTTCTTATAAGAACTTACGTTTAGTTTAATATTTGAGTCGTTCAACATAAATATTTCACTTAATCCGGCCTTTACTTTTCCTGATAATGCTCCAAGTGTTAACAAATTATTTTCAGGCCACTTCAATGTTATGGCATATACTGTACTAGCAGTTAGAGACTTTCCACCAGAAATTTTTGATTGAGTTTTAGGCATAGTGTACCAGGCATCCGAATTAATTGTATCGTTTTGATGTTCCCACGGTTTTGTTTTGTATATCGCATCTCCGTTGATTTTCAACCAATCGCCCATACCTTTTAAGCGCTCTTGGAATATTGGGGCTATTATACCTTCTTTTGTAGGACCAACGTTCATTAATAGGTTCCCTTAAATTTATTAGTGAGAAACAAAAAATTGTAGGCATTGAAATAGAAGTAGACAGGGCATAAAAGATAAATGAAATACTGAAATGGTATTCAGGACAACAAAATAAAATTGGATAAACTGAACAGACGATGGATAAATGAAATGAAAAAATATGGATATTTCATACCTCCACAGCTGACAGTGGAGACTAATTGCGTTAAAAGCTCATGAAGTGTCATATACTCTGAAATTTCAGCATTCCTTCTGAATCCCCAAGATTTTTTATCAACAGTCATGCAGTTCTCCCATTTATGTTCCTGAAGTTTTCCTATTCAAAGAAAATATTTTAATTTTCATCCATTTGTAATATAAAAAATAATTAAGTAATGGTTGAGGCTATTTGCAGTTACACTAACTGCGAATCATTGGCTATTCGCAGTTATAATGACAAACTGACAGTTGTCGTAATAGATAATTTTTTCACCTTGAACTTTTATTGATTTTTGTGATAA
>JAOXNN020000084.1:834970-857637 GCA_028571205.2 Hydropsyche betteni
CTTCTCAAATTATGTTTGCCAAATAACACACAAATTTTCGACCATTAACTGATTTTAAAAGTGTCATAACGATGCTACCATCATATTCTCGAAAAGGCAATTTTTTAATTTTTTTTTTTTTTTTCGGAAAGGCACTTTTCAACAAAAATGTAACAAATATTAATGATTTGCATATTCCCCCTCTAAGATTGCCATATTGCCCCCCCCCCGGTGAGGCGTACACTAACTAAATTAAAATTCTGACCAAATAAAATTCAAATAAATTCTGATAAATGGGATAAAAAATCTGACCAAAATCGTGTTGAAATTTTGACCATTTAAATAATAGCCGTAAACTTCTTATTTTAACGTAAAAAAAGTTTTTTATGTATACATATATATATATTATATATGATTATTTCTATAATACAAACAATGACAATTAAATTTAATAAAAGTTTTATCACAAAAATCAATAAAAGTTCAAGGTGAAAAAATAATCTATTACAACAACTGTCACTAAGTCATTGTAACTGCAAATAGCCAATAATTCGCAGTTAGTGTAACTGCAAATAGCCACATCTTTAAATAATTTACCTGGATTATATCTATCAGTACAAGTGTAGACACCTCCGTGATGGCAAGGAATATCTCTACCCCACCTGTCGTTAGTAACGATCGTGTCTTTAACGGGACTTTCATTATACAACCATGCTAAGAAAGTAGTAGAATTCCAGTATTGGTATTCTGCTTCCCAATCGCCATCAGTCCACAAAATTTCTGGATGATAAGTATTCACAAGCTCATACAGTTCTGGTAGCATCTTATTTTCTACGTAATGTGTACTTTTAAAGGTGTTCTTTTTATCTTCTAAATACATTGGATTATACCATTCATATAGGGAATAATATACTCCAAAATGCATTCCTTGTTTTTTACGTATGGCTGTAGATAATTCTAATACCAAATCTGTATGAGGACCTACATCTTTAGCGTTCCAACTAAATGCTCGAGATGATGGCCACAAAGTAAATCCTTCATGATGTTTACTGGTCAATACTATGTACCTGTGTATAAATGTTTTTGATAACATGTAATTTATTATGCATATGAGTAGAAAAAAAACTGATGCTAAGTTTGTAAAGATCATTCATTCAATTTTTGATTGATATTTTAAAAATGTTGTATATGGTTAATATAATTATTGAAAGATGAGACTTTATGAATACGATCAGAAATCCAGGCTTGTTATAATATTATAATCATTATATAGCAGTACAAGAAAAATTACTCGAGTATCGATATAAAAAAAAACTATTCTTGCTAAATAATCTCAGATTAGCAATACATAATTAGATCTAATAAATATAAATATAACAGTTGAGAGTTTGAAAACTTACTTAGCTCCAGAATTATAAAATAAATCAGCCCACTGTGCAGCATCAAAAAACTCAGCTTTGAAATCTGATGCAAATTGCTGATATGTGAATCCTATTGGATAATTTTTCATCATAAATGCAATAATTTTGGGATCCATTCCTATTAAATTTTAGTGTCAATGAAGTACTATTATTATATTATTAAAATATATATTTAGAAATAAATTTCAATGTGCAACCTTCCCAGTTAGACCAAAACCATTCACTGCCGTACGATGGAACTGAATACACCCCCCAGTGAAGAAAAATTCCAAACTTTACGTCATCATACCAACTAGGTAAAGGTCTATTATCCAAACTTTCCCAAGTGGGATCATATTTGAAAGCTGGATCTTTATAAAGGTTAATTACCTTGATATCTTTTTGTGCAGAAAACGCCAAAGGTAATATGAATAATAAAAATATTATTTTCAACTCCATTTTTTCCCTGGAAATTTTACAACACTAATTAGTATAACGTATAATTACTATAATGCATACTTGATTTAAAATTAGTATATCTTGTTAACGAATATCTGATAGACCTTTGACCATTCAATTATTTATAAAATATTTGTTATTCAACAAATATTTAACAAAAAATTATAAACACCATTGAATTACATAAAAGAAAATGTTTACGCTTAAAATTTAAATTATTTTTAATACTATATACTATATATTCGATATTATGAAAAAAATCATGTGTAAATGAAAGTAAGTAAGTCATGAAAGTAAATCTTACAACATAAATGTACTAGATGCACCCTTCCAACTCAAGAGTTCGAATTGAACTGACCCATTGATTATTATACAAAAGACAAATATTATTCAAGCGTCTGATAAAAGCGTTCACAAATAATAGCCTTGATAAAATGTCTTTGATTTCTATACAACAAATATTTTGTAAAATATATATTAGTTTGAATTCGTTTTCGTTTGACATTCATTTAATTGCCATTAAATTAGTATGTTTTTCCCGTTTTAAGAATTGTTCAATTTCTATAAATATTTATTTAGTCAGTGTTCTTGAAAATACCGATACTCACCTTTTACTGAAGTTCAGTGACGACGGATACGAAATGTGTTAACTTACTATTAATGTGAGACAGTTTGAAAGTTATGGTTTTTAGTACTATTCAAGAGTTCCCTTATCACTAATATTAAGTGATAAGGAAATATACCCAAACTTTTGACAGTACAATGAAATGATTTTTTTTTTTTTTTTCTGGAATGAATGTTTAAAATATGGTAATATGGAACAGACTTCACGTTTCAAATCACAAAATGCAATTACCCAAATTATATGTGATAAGATATTAATTAATTTAGTGATATTTGTAATTATGAAGAACAACTGTAATAATTCTTGCTACATTGTATGATTGTAATGTTTGCCAGACACTCTGGCTTCGACAAGTTCCCATATCAATTTATAACGTAACATTTGACATAATTTCAATCGTATTTGTTTGTTTTGTTCTTTCAAAAGCAATTATCTACTATTAAGCAATTACCTATGGTTCTAATTGAAATAAAACCGATTTGTCACAACCCCAAAAGATTACTGATAAATTACATTCAATAAATCAAGTTTTATTTATGTAAGATTTGCTCACAATTTAGAAATAATAACTTGAAATCAAATGTGAAATATTTATAAAATATCACTTTCGATAAATTCCATGATTTCATGAAAACTCTTTCAAGATCGTTTTTGGAAGACAGTTAGTTGATCAGATCACGATGCTGAATCTGAATATTTATAAAACTAAAATAATGTAAAACCACAGCAAATATATTCAATGTTTTTTTTTATTTTATATTAAGATACATTTAACAATTTTAAAATTGGTCATATACTTGCTAATGTTTTGCAAAACCTTTCGATTGCTTACGTACCCATGTACGTATTCGAATATGACAAAATCAGAGCGAAAGGTACCGATATATAGATTGATACTAAATTTTCACTAATCAAACAATTATTTCAATTCAACGACACGCTAGGAACAATAGAAACGAGTACATTCAATAAAAAATAGTGCTTAAAATCAATTTTTCCGACACATTCCATAATCTAACTCTGTCGAGAGTTCGAGGAATATGCAAATACATACACAATTACTTGCACAACTTTTTAAAAACAGATCATATATCACAAATTGAAAATAAATAGATAATTCAAGGAACCATTGTCGATTCAAAATAAGCAATAATGTGAATATTTGCGGAAATTAACGATTATATAATTTCAAATGAAATTAATTAAATATCGATAACAAAAAGTCAAATTAACATATATTGTGAATTTTATAACTCAATTGAAAAACTTCATGCGTTATTCTTTTATACATAGAATTTGGAATATAGGCTAAATTTATTTATATAATAAATTAAATTTTAATTAATTTCTTTATATACAAAATATACAATTGACTTAAATTGTACAATTTTCGATACAGGATATCATGCAAAAGCAGTCGCATTATAAACAACCGTGAAAACAATACTTAAAAAAAACATATTTCTATTGCGAGATATTGCTCGTATTGTGGAAATACATGTATTATTAAATTAATATTGTACTTAATACTTATGAATATACAATTGATAATCTATCAATATATTACATATATTTTTTATATTATTACGATTGCAATATAATATCAGATGATCGTTTCCAGTTGATTTATAAAGAAAATTTAATAATAAAGATCATAATAGGATTACATTGCAAATCAAGCGCTAATTGCAGAATTTAAAAAATATTAACATTTTTCTATTTATACAAACAATATTATTCAACATTTTATCAAACACTTGTACTCTTATAGATTTACGTTAATTTGAAGATATAACTTTTTCAGACTATTACGTTCATTACAATTGTACAATTTGACGACTCCTCAACTATCAAAATATACATATATATAAAATTTGTACTGAGCCATATTATTTTCGTTCAATTAAACAATAATTTAATCACAAAATATACAGCACAGAATATTTTTTCGTATTCCACATACAAATTTACACTTCCGACATCAACAAGTCTACATACATAATAAATAAAAGGTTGCTTATAATACGCTGCAGTGTACACCCACAAAATGCAACGACCTTAAATTAAAAGAATCAACATGTAACACAGTCGCTATAAAATTATATATACACACACCACATCTTCAACATCTTAACAACTCGAATGCAATCTTTGGGCATCACCGAATGTCTACAACGGTGAATCGGGCGGCTCGTCCGAGTAATACCCATGTCATGTAACGTCCGCTAACCGTTGCATCTGGCCGTCTCTCGTCCTAAAGAAGCCTCTCTCCGTACGACATTCCCTTATGGTTACGGTTTGGAGATTCACAGTTACATCCGTGATGAATATTTCACTCGCTAAAGCACTTCGGGCCATCCAAAAGGCGGCCGAGTATCGTGCAGGAACTGAAGGTGTCGTCGGAGCCGTGGGAATTGTTGAGGGTGATGGCGTTGAAGTTAACGTGCTTGGAGAAGCTTGAGATGCTATTGAGGTCAGTGGATCGGTTGTATCAATAGTTGGAGGTGCTCCGGGAGGTGGATCTGCTGGTCCTGACGATTGGGGACGAGATGCCGGGGTTTGAGTTTCGGTCTCCGGTGAATGAGGTGGCCGCCTTCCTGTACCGGAAGAACGAGGAGCTGCCACACCTGAAATTCAACATAAATTCATTATTATAAAGAAAATCAGTATTATTAACAGTTTTATAATATAGACACACACCTGGAGGTGCTACTGGTTGCGGCAAATTTACGAGATCCGGTTGTAAATTCTGCAATTGGCCGACTCCGTTCACCCTCTGTTGTTTTTGATGATTCTGATGTGTATGTTTTGAATCTGCTACCAAAGGTTTGTGCTTTCCGTTTATTTTGTGATCGAATTTGGGTTGTTTTCTCGTGGGACTCGTCGAACTCGTTGTGATGGTCACGCCGATTTTGCCAGACTCTCTGAGCACTTCGGCTTTTCTTTTCGTGCCAGCGGGAAGGATAGGTCTGTCCTCCGAGCTGGAACTGGAGGGTGATGGAGGTGAGGGCGGTGATCTGCGACGTGGTCCACGCCGACCACCGCCCTCGCCCCTCATTAGAAAACTGTGGATCAGGCGTGCGTCTAATATATTTTCTTCCGGTTCCCATGTATTATATTTCGGACTCCATCCTTTCCATTTCACAAAGTATTCCACTTTGTCCTGAAAAATTATAATACAATTTATTAGTTTATTGTTTAACAGTTTTTATTATATTTAAGTAATAAGAGTATATTCCATTGAATTGTATGAGTACATTTTTTTAATTAAACTTTTTGCATATTGAATAAGAATTAGTTGAAAAATTTGAATACATATTGTGTTTGATGAATAATATAAAATTGAAATATAGTATACTTCTTGTCGAAATCGGCTCATGGTGAATGTTTCTAAGATGTTCGACTTTCATGGAACATAATTGTCCAAAAAAAGTACAACGCATTATTACATTATTACATCGCATCAATAATATATTCTCAAAAATGAGATAATTTAATTTAAAAAATTAATCGAATATATTTTAGGCACAGATAATCGGGAGTATACTGTAATGTGTTAATTTTTATTGAATTTATCAATTCTTACAGATCAGAAAATATTGTTTAATCAATGAATAAATAAGCGACTTAAGAAATTATCAAGCACCATTAACCAAAAAGTATTTCAATATTCAACCCCTCAAAAGTTCTTTTCTCTTACCATATAATTATTTTTTTAATGATATTAAAAAAACATCGTTCTGCAATGAACATTATAAAGAATAAACTACATATTTTAATTAAATATAATATTCAAAAAAAAATCAAACTTTTCAAATTCTAACAAACAAAAATAACGATAACTAATTACAAAAATACATTAAAAACTCCACATATTATAAAAAAAAAAAACAAAATGGTGACTCAAACAACAGACTTTAAAAAAATCATCAAAAGGGCCAACTCAACTTAACCACCATCCAACCTCGATTTCCACAACACAAAACTACACCGAAACGACCAACCCAACCTCACCTCAATATCCACAACAAAAAATTCGAAAAATCGCCAACACACATATCCACAGACACGAAAGGGGAGACCGGCCGACTATGACACACGTCCACGACCCCAACTCACCTAAAAGGGGGTCCCGATAATGAACACACACACGAACGATTTCGTACGACGTTTCGGCACGGGCATACGTGCAAATATTAACGGTCGCCGGGTAATTATCGCAATAAAGCAGCGCCTAATTAAACGAAATTTTCGATCGCGTTGTGAACTTTTTTACGAGGTGCGTGCGTGCGGGTTGATGGCGTGAAAGTCGCTTTGGATATATGTATATATATTTTTTTTTTGTATTATTTGAAAAGTGTGAATCGTGAAAATTCGGGGTTAGTTTAGTTGTGATTGAATTCGTGTTTTGATTTTCCTACTTTACTTGTCCTAGGTAAGAAAGTTCGTCCTCGTTTAACTTTTTTGGGATCCCTTCGAGTGACTAAAGATTTCTTTTCCGATCCGGCCATATTCGAAATAAAATTCTGTAAATTGAAAAATATTTTTTTTTTTTTATAAATATAAATACGAGATTTATGTCCGCAATGCAATAACGGCAATGTTTCAATTGTAAAAACTGCACTTTTCATTGCATTTGCCGAATTTGTAACGCCTATGAATCATAACATTGATACACTTTTCAGGTAAATTTCCAGGTATAAATAATAAAAATTTCGATAAGTGACTGTACAGACCGACCGAACTTTCTATATGCAACACTGCGAATTTAAATTATTCAAGTTTAAAATCAAAAAGCAAAACATGCATTACACGCAAACCCGCGTAATTACACAACGTTTAAAAAAAACGAATCAAACCCAAAACAAAACAGCAAACCTCTATACAATCCTATTGGAACGAACGATTAACGCAACTGTTTAATAATAAAAAAAAATACACAAACGGTCCAAAAACGCGAAAAAAACTCACAAATCCGCACGAGTGACTTTCGTCGAGCAAAAAGCGTATACAACTTTCCAGGCGAGTTAACCCAACGGGGGCCGGAAGCGGACTGGCGCGAAAGTGCAGCAGACACGCGAAATGCACACACACACGAAAGTGGTGAGGGTACGACGAAACTAGCAGATGTGCAGTCGTCGGGAGTGCGCGTGCGCACCGCCCCGCCCCCGCAGCCCCTCTGTGCAGTTGTGGTGCATCTTTGGTTTGCGGGTTCGTCGGAATGGGTGGTGTCGATTTTGGATGGGCGCGGTTCGAGTGTGCTTTCGAAAATGTATAGATTGTGGTTTGAAACGAATTATTTGTGTATTTGTGTAGAGAAATTTAAGATTTTTTATTATTTTTAATATAAACACTATAAAACTCCATATGACGTCAAGATAGGTTTCACGTTATAAGGTTTTTCAATTTTATTTTTTTTATATATTTTTACGTGTCAAATGTCAAATGTTTTACGTTTTCAAATGCATTTGAAAAAAAATAAAAAAATTGAATGCATTTAAACGATATAGGGGATTACTGTACCGTATATTTTTATATAGCTTAATTTCGTTTTCATTATTATGAGACACCAATACTCGATTCACAATTTAGACTTTAACCCTTTGTGTCCCTTTGGGGCTGTGGAAGAACCACTCTTTTGCTAGCATTCCAGCGGTTCCATTGCGACACAAAGGGCTAACGAAATAATAAAAATTTCCAACGAATGCTAAATGTCTTTGGCAACGCTAAAATCAAAGTGGTGTCGAAATGGAACCACTGAGATACTAGGAAAAAAAACGATGAAGTAGTGGTTCCGCCATGACACACTGGGCCACAAAGGGTTGACTGCTTGTTTCAAATGCATTTGAAATTTTTTTCGAAAATTTGAATGCATTTGAACGATATAGGGGGTTTACTGCACCGTACATTTTTATATAGCTTAATTACATTTTCATTATTATGAGACACTAATACTCGATTCACAATTTAAATTTCAAACGATTTACAAATATTAACAACGAAAACTATCTTCAAAATTTAATCTAGTATGTACAAAAAAATTAGACTAACACGAACCAATTTTTTTCTACAAATACAAAACCGATGGTTACGCTCCCGCGCTTATCACGAAACCTTTTTTTTCTCCTTCAAAAACCGGTGCTATAATGGAGACAACCTGAATAGGGCATCTTTCTCGGAAAACCCCTCGGATTTTTTCCAACAGACACAAATAAGTACCGTTCCGAAACAGACCGAAAAAAATCGGCAAACCACCCCGTCGAACAACACATTCTGCAATTTTCAAAACGTTCTGCATACCGAAAGTACAGACCCAAAGAACGTGGGCACGCTGAATAATCAAATAGACGATGCTGACCACGGCGAGGACATCACGTACGAAAGCATGCCCCAAGATAAAGGAAACCAGCTCACGTCCAACGCCCACACAATCGATAACAGTGTACAGTTCTCAAACTATTTTTTCGATGAAAATTAGAAGATCGGGCGAGTCGAAACTTTCCAGGTTATGGCTCGATTATTCGAAACTATGTTCAAAAGTTCGCCAATAAACTCGACAAAGTTCAACGAGACAATGCATATTTTGTAGAAAGTTGTTGCGACCGGTGAACTCGAAATATTTCTAACGAATTTGCCGATTTGAATATTAAACCAGTACGTTTCCGTTCAGTATTCAATTTTGCCATTCAAATGAGTGCTCGTTTTGATATATTTTTTCGAACGAAAACCTTGTACGAGATGAGACTTGAAAAAAAAAATTTTTTTAGGCGAAGATTAATGAACGAAACGAATCAAGCTCGTCGCGTGTGCACGAAAATTTCAAATGAAATAACTTTCGTTTTTTATTTTGTTACGTACTGTGTTTTAGTTTTAGTACTCTGTTTCATAATGCACTTTGTATTGCAGTGAAATTGCGGTCATTATAAAATATTTATATAAAAAAAATCATTCAAATACATAAACACATAGACGATTATAGCGTGTATTGTTTTTATTATACAATGCGAATAGCAGTATTCCTCAAAATGTGATACAAAAAAACTGTTTAATTTAATTTATTTTATTTTATTTTAAATATTAATTATTCTGATCATCATCATCATTGTCGACCCGTTTTGTGCCCACTGCGGGACAAGGTCTCCCATCAAATATTGGGGGCTATATACCTTATTCGAGAGCCAACCTTGTATCGAATTATTCTGATTTATTTTAAATATAATGTATAGATTAAGCTGAAATTCATCTAATTCACTGATAAAATTGCATTACAAAATTAAATATTAAAGCGATCTAATAAAAGTCACGAGACAGATCATATGTTTTGGGGTTGACAGCGTCGAACAAGCCCCTTTATTATTGAAAAATACGAACGACAGATACGTCTCGTCTGGTTCGGCGAAGGGAGAAAGGGCTAATACGCGAAGCGGGCAGGGCGAAAGGGACGCAACACCCTGAGAATCTTCATCTTTTTTTCGCATTCTCCTCCTATGTGTAAAGTAATGCGTCAGATTTATTCCGTTCCCCTGCGCACATACACACGTGTGATAATAGAAACTACGATCCGGGCTTACCCTCGCATTCGGCCGATGGCGACGAAGCGCAAACTGTTTCGGTACACCCTACCGATTCCGGTTTCCGAATTTATTTATTTTGTGTAGAGTATGAAAAAATTGACAAAAGAATGTTGTTTAGCGCATTATTGTATAAAAAATGAATACCGAGTTTATACAAAAAATATGTTATTTTTTTGCAGCTGACGCTCAAACGAGCCTAAAATAATCATCATTAAAATAAATATAAACACCCAATCCCCTCGAATCCTCACACACGGTGTATACCTTCCAAAGACTACCGTGGTGATCATATAAAAATTGAAGATAGGTTGCAACAGTATATTTAGATAGAACTTCCATACAAAAGTACTTTATAAAAAAAACTGGCGTTGCTCGGGATTTAAATTTTAAATAAAATATTTTTTTAATTTAAATTCATTAAAATAAAAGCATAAAGCAAGCCGCGTATTGTCACAATCAATGCGCGGCGCCGGAATCGCGCTTGTTCTGAAATTTTCTTTTCATCTTAAAATAGCGTCAAATCGAGTTGCAAAATGGTTTTAATGATACAAAAACCTTCTCCACAAAAAAATACATATCCTTCCTTGAACCGTGAAGACAGAATTGAGAAGATGTATGTATTCATATTTGGTTAGTAAATAGCATTTTATATAGGTAAATAATGAACTAAAAAATATCAATTTTAGATTCAAATCGAAAAGAGATATTTTATATTATTATTATATTTTCAGCTACAAAATGTCCACTACAGAATAAGGTCTTTCCGAAATTCATCAAAAATTTGAATATAATGATTTTTATCTTTATCGTACGTGCTAAAGAGATGGAAAATACTAATTGTAAAAGATATCGAAATACTAAAACCCATGCTAAATAGTTTCGAAACAACAATTTACAAATCCATACCGCGCCACTTATTGCTTAACCTCAACGGTCAAAGCTACAGCCGTTGAAAATTTCCATAAATAAATGTATTCGAGCGCCTATATAGTTCAAAATCAAAACTAAATAAAAACAATCGTCGTATCAGCAAAACCATATTGAAATAATTATCAAACCATTATTACACAAGCTAAAACCAAAAATTGTGAAATTAAAACGACACACTTGATTCATCATTGTTATCATACTCCATAATAATACAACAATAATAAATAAAATAAAAAAGATAAAATCGAAAGAAACAAACATAGAAAACAAAATGAAAAGTCAACAGTAGTAAAAACGGGAGGGGCGTAGTGATACCGGCACAAGTGACGCGCCCCACAGTTGAGAGTGGGCCGGAAAGAGGAGGGGAGGGGGCGGGGCGGGCGGCGGCCCCCTCCAATCAGCGAACAACGCTCATTCAGTGCCGCCCAGGCGGTCTAGCGGAGAGGGTGTGTTGTAGCGTTCATCGCTACGTTTGACATTTCGTTACTTTTCACGCGCAAAATTACCATTTTCAATTTAAAAAATCCAAATTTCTCACTTTTTTATACGTGAAAAGAATTTGGTTTTTTTTTATGGGACATCCGAAAATTTTAAATATTTTCATGAGAATTTTTTTAATTATCGAATCAATTATATCATTTATTAAAATTAAACCCGCCTATGACGTCATTTTTTCAAATGCATTGAAATACAATTTTTTTTATTTTTTTTTTCAAATGTATTTGAAAAAAAAAACAATTAACGCATAAAAATATCCAAAAAAAAAGAAAAATTGAAAATGTTTCATTTATTGATTTCCTAAATTCCCCCCTATAACGTCGAACCTATCTTGACGTTACAGGGAGGATTACTGTATTTGAAATAAACGATTAACTCAAAAATATACAAAAAGAAAAACGAAAATGTTTCATTTATTAATTTCCCTAAATTCCCCCTATAACGTCGAACCGTTTTACTGCATATTTTAGGATGAAACCATATAAATAATTTACTTATTTACAATTATTCCGTCTCATGGACTTTTTCTCTAATATGATATATCCGATCATATTCACATGAACAAATAAATACGACTATAATATAGGAAGTGTACAGAATGATACAAAACTGTCGCAAAAAATATATGTATCGATGCGTGGCCGTTTCAATCGAACGAGCGTCATTCGACTCTGTGTATACGATAACGTTGACGAGACAATGAGTCTTTCGAGCGCGTTAAAAGTACTCTCGTTCGTGTCGGAAAATTTACGACAGATCAGTATCCGATCGAATAACAAGACAAAATGCTTGTAGATTTACTTTCGGCGATGTAAATTTCTCGGAAAGATAAATATCGTCAAAGGACGTAAAACATATGCCTTTCCCAGAAGCTCTCTTCGTTCAAACGCGAAATTGGTTCTTCTTCTGACTCTAGCACATGTTTACAAATCGAAACTATCTTTATTTTCTAGATTAGTCCATCAGAAATGATATGGAACACAAATTAAATTCTTCGAACTAGTACTTTTCGTACGAGTCAAAATGAATTTATTGTTAGACAGACAGAACTACCGTGATTGCAAAAATATAGAATAGATGCATAAATCGTTTAATCGCGCTGTAAAAAATATATTTTTGACATCGAATGACAAATTTCAATACAAAAAACTAACTACATGTCATCCATAATACAATTTTTGCAATGCTAATTTTTTCACGAGTCTTACATTTTTTATTATATCAAAATCAAATCACAACTTTCAAATTACATTTTTCATAAGTTAGTTAGCTATATAAAATGTAAACAATGATTTTTATTTATTTTATTTACAAAATATTATTAGAGAACAGTGGCATATTTATTATAATCAATTTGAAATTATTACCATTCCAATTTTCAGAAGAAATTCTTAGGAAATCGTTGTGAAAAACAAGGAAAAATATTGTAAAATCATAAAATATGAGATCATCGTAGATATTTTTACCAATAAATATATTTTTTAGTTCAGATCGTCGAGTGGTTTGCCATTCTATAAATGTGGCAGTCATTTCATAAAATACACAAACAAAACTTCAAATACATAGAACACACTTTATAACGAATAGAATCGTTATTCTTTCATCTAATAACAAATGATATTTATGTAAAATTATTTCAAAATAATATTTACTAAAACTCTATTTTGCCAACTGAGCAATAATACAAAAATCAAGAGAGTCATGTGACACGCAACAACAAAAAAAAATGAAATTCCAAAACATGTTACATACAAGAAGCTAGAAGATGCTTCAAATTCAAATAACATTTTGTACAAACACTCAACTATATTATAATTTGAAACTACATACAAAAATCCCCTCATTTTACATAAATAAAAAATAACGAGAAGTAGAAGAGCGCGTTAGCGACGTTGCTTTGTACGACAAAACGAGGGTTTGAAAAACGGGGAGTACAGGAATTTATAATTGATAAAGGGAAGAAAGAACATGTGGCCGAAACGTTCTGACGTGAAAAAAATATCAAAAGGAAGAACCTTGAGTAACACACTCGGCCTCGAATAAAAAAAAAAATGAGACAACACACGAAAAAAGGATCGAAGTCCGAAAAACATACGACGAGGTGACTCGTAATTCGTGCATTTTCTATTGGAAAGGTGTTTACTTTATTATTCCGCTCGATGTCGGTTTCCATCATATTTTTTCAAATAATTGTGTGCATATGGTTTATAAACATATAACTTTACATGTTTATTTAAAAATTTTGAAGCCAACATAAACAATTTAACCCACCCAAAACATTACCCTGCAATGGAATCGTGTAATGTTTACACTTTGTAAACGAGCGTTCGATATCTTCGATTTTTGATGAAAATAAGTTATGTAAACCATGATTTTGATAACGAAAATAGCATTAAAATGTTCTGAATGAGAGTATTCAGCTATTGAAATGTAAACTGTGTTGAAAACATGATAAATAAACAAAGAACATAACAGAAAATGTTTGCGCAATAGCAGAATTGTCAAATTGACAGCAGTTTGTTTACAAACAATGTAATAATGTTTTCAATGTAGAAAAATCGATACAATTCAACGGAATATACATAAATTATTGCAAATCATACTGGTTTAGTATAAACTTTCGATACAATCAACGTTGAAACGACCGACAAAAAACATTTCATGGCAAATGCAACATTAAAAAATATATTAATTTATCAATATTAGTAAACAGTGATAGTATAGCGAAACCAAACATATCGATCGATTCAACGTAGACAATCTCAATAAATTAATTATAATTAATCGAAAACGAACAAACCTTCCTCAGCCTCTGCCTGATGATCTTCTCGGCGGCGTAAACCCTGTCTCCCAAATCGTTCATGATTCTGAAATACTATAGAAATCCTCACTGCAATCCGAAACGTGATCCGCGCGGGTTAAGCGTCGCGCACACTTCCGAGGGTGACTGACGCGCGCGCAATTTGAAAAGCGCGCCAAACGCCGGCCAGAAAACGCGGCCGAAAGCGACGCACCCCCACGGCGGAACGAGCGAGACTGAGGCGTGGAGGGGCGCGTGACGTCACTACCCCCACCACCGCGGGGCGAGCTTCGCCGGCGCCGCCGCTAGGTGTCGCGCCAACGCCGACTCGAAAACACTGTACGGCCGCTCGATTCTGAAATGTGAAAATGGTCACGTTTAGCATATTGCAGGCGAAAGAGGCCGTTTTCTTACGATATGTCGACGATGGGTTTCGGATTCGAGCCGCGGTTCGGCTGCGACGCATAAAAAAAAGTGACATGTGTAATGTTTACGATGCGCACTAACGGCGCCAAGGTGCCGTATTAAAAATTTAATATTATCAATCGTTATTTTGTACAATCGAAGATTGGGCGATTTAATTTAGATAGAATATCGTGTAAGGACTTTGAATAAATATAGTGTGCATTTTTGAAAAAATGTTTTCGTGCGTTTTTTATCGGTTGAAAGACTGCGTGCGCAATACGGCACCTTTGCGACGTGCCGCACTCGCGACAATGGACTCGTCCGTCGACAGAGAGAGACGGCGAGAGAAACGCGCACGGGCGACAGAGACGGACGCCCCACCCCACGGAGAGCGTGCGGCGCCGTTGCCGTCGACTCGTTTCTCGCACACAAACAAAATAATAATAAAAAATTGAATCGAAATAAAAAAACGACGAAGCCGCACAAACGGTAAAGAGCGCGGCGGAGGGACGCGAGAGTCCGTTCCGACGCGACGCGAGAACGATCGCGCCGAAAAACACGAAAAAATTCACATACCTCAAAATATCGGCGGGCCGCTCGATCGATAAGCGTAGGCGCGATTAATTTTTTTTTCGAATTTTTTTCATGAACAAATTCCGGCACGTGACGCACCCGACGCGTGCGACCGCCAGCAGACGCCGGCACAAACTGGCTTCGGAACGGTCGCCCTCCCCCCACCGCGCTCTCGCGGCACAATTATGTATCCGAACTGAGCCGCGATTGGTCGATCGAGCCCCCACCCTCCGGCCGCGGAAAGTTGGACCAATGGGCGCGCGCGTCGTTCTAGTTCGCCCCACCCCCGCGGCCGGCGAAGCGTCGTAGAAAAAACGATACCTGCCGATTGAAGGGCGTCGTTGAGCCGCAAGGCAACGCCGCTCGGGCCCGAACTAACTTCCTGCGTTTGCGGCACATCTGCTGCTCTCCCGGTATTTCGCGAGCGGCGGGCCGTTGCGCAATGGCGATCGGCGTCACGTGACGCCGCGCGACGCGGCCGTTGACCAAATTTTCGAAAGTGCCGTGGCGGGAGGCCAAGCGGCCGCGGTTTTCGCGCTCGCATCGTGGTCGTATCGATCAGTGTGTGGATGCAAAATGCCAAATGGAACTCGGGGTATTTTCGGCGGGGCGTCACGCGGTCCGGTGACCGCCGTGGCGATTTTTCTAAATGCACTCGCCGCTCGGTTGTAACGGACCGATTATCTGTAGTTTCTAAGGCCAGGCGCCCACACGCTATTTATTAGTCGCGGTGCGATTTATAATGGAACACAATGTTTTGGGTTGAAATGCGCTCATATGACATATGCGCGCCTTTCAACCCAAAGCAATGTATTTCATTTCCGATCGCGCCACGATTGATCGCCTGTGGGCGCCTGGCCCGAGGCCAGTGGACGCCTGATTCCATTTCCGATCGCGCGCGACTCGATCGCCAGTGGGCGCCTGGCCTTAGGCCAGAAACGTCCTTGCGATTTTTAGTCGCGCGATTCTTTGGTGACAATGGCGGATTGATGGATTCTCAGATATTTCTGGGAATCCATCAATCCGCCATTGTCACTAAGCAATCGCGCGGCTAAAAATCGCAAGTGCTTTTCTTGCCTAATCATTTCAATTTTGGAAATACCGTGATATCCCGATTTTATATGTCCGGAATATACGTTTTCTTACTGTTTGGATTCAATTTTGCAGTCTTGTAAACCCAGATTTCTAAATTATAAATCCCTAAACTACATTTTCCCTGTAATAACTTTTTTTGGTCCCTTCAAGAATGCTCAAAAGGGGTTCATTGTATTATATATCACTGTTAGAACTATTCACAGTGTATTTAAGTATGAGTTCAATTTTTGAAAGTATATCATCGTTAGAATATCTGAAGAATCGTTAATTTATAAAATAACGATAAACGACAAACCACTGAACTCTCATTGCACTGAGTTATCAAAGAAAATGAGTAATGCATAAAATTGTATAATGCTTTCTAACAAAACAAAAATTTCATATGAAAAATGTAATTTTTTTCCGGTCTGACAATGAAATGATTTTTTCCAATAAACATTTTAGCGTTTTCCGTTTATGCGAAAATTGCAAAATACGGAGTCAAATGACAACAATATGAATAAATCAGAAAAATGTAGGTAGGTATGGGAAATTTCGCTTCCAGTTCAAATGTAATGTATTGAAAAATCAACACGTATGTATGCTTCTTAATACATAATTTCGTCAATTCAGCTATCATCGTTCAGTTGTACCTATAAGAATCCATTTCAAATTTACGTTGCGAAAATTTTTCGATACCGATCTCGTTTAGTAAACATTCTCATCGCCCTTAACATTTCGCATATCATAAAAATTGCTATAAATAAATATAAAGATAAAATACAAACTTAAAAATTGAGTGAAACGCTTGTAGAAATCTATGTGAAATTATGAATTATCAGAAATATAGTGACCCTGACAACTAAGTAGTTACATCATCATCATCATTGTCGACCCTTTTTGTGCCCACTGCAGGACAAGGTCTCCGCATCAAATATTGGAGGTCTAGGCTATATAACTTGTCCATAAGGAGCATGTACCATAAGAATCAGTCCGCCCAAGTCAACGGAGGAGGCTCTCAGACCAACGATACGCAAGTTTATGTGCTAGAATTTTTTGCTCGCTGACTCTCCACAAAACAAATCGCAATGACCACCCGGGGGGGGCAACGAAGCAAAGACTGAGCAAACTGCGCCCTCGCTGACCACTTTGCGATCGCAATGACCATCAGTTTGACAGACGAGACGAAACCGTTGGTCCTAAGTAGTTACATATCAAAACAAAATAAAGGCTCTCTCTTCTTCGAGAATATGTACTTCCTATATGAAAAACAATTCTTCCTATATTTCTACTTATTTTTTTAAAATTAAAATTGTTTATTATATATTTACAAGTCAAAACTATTATCGTAAACCAAATATTGCTCATCAATAACAAAAATTCGAACCCTTCTGTGGTCTGCAATTTTTTTATACGACAAAGAAACAAGTTATCATTTTTGTACCGGACAAATAAATTTTTCAAACACCAACATAGGTAAGTTTAGACATTTTTTTTATAATTTACTACGTAATCAGAGAAAAATAAGTTCCAAGAATTTCGAATACCTAATGCTAAACCATCACTCACTGATCTCATCCATTTACAGATAGACTGTAGGTAACACTTATCACTCAATATCGGCAATCATTGATAATTGACACGTTCAACAAAACTAAAGGAAAACCGTTAAATCCGTTGAAAAATATAGATAAAGTATCAAAATATACTTTTTAGGTAAAATGTAGCATTTGAAATTCAAAAGAATCGTATTAACAAGTATCTCAAATATTTCCCACTTATGTTCGGTATGCATTCTTTCGTCAGTCACGAGCTTGATAAATCACGTACATTTTTTTACTCCCGTCTAGAAATAGGTATCCCTCGGGGTACGTCATTAAATTATTTGTGGGATCGTGACCCAAGATGGTTTACTAAAAGCGTTCGTTGTGCCTTTAGTGTTCGTCGACAAGTCTTTTATATGATGCGTTTCGCTAAATAGATAACATCGGGTGATTGCTCGAAAAAAATAATACAACGAAATAAATAATAAAAAAGGAGTATTGTAACGAACTCGTGAAATATCTGACTCATTTGTGAAGTTGGGTTTGATTGGATGTTGCTCAGGTAAACAAAATACGCCCATTAATTATTGCACGATGTACAAAAAAATTGAAAGGATTGATCTGTTTCGCGGAATAGGTGTGATGAAGTTCGAATTGGATTTTGAATTTTATTCTACAGAATATGAAAAGGATGCGTAACATGATGACCGAATTAGGTTCATAAATTTTAGGCTTGTTAGCCTTGGCCATTTACAGTGTTCAGAATATTTTTGAAAAATAAAGTTGAAGCATAAAAGTCTAGGTCTCGATATTGTACAGTAATTTACATTTTTCGATCTACAATCTACGATGTGCAATACTTTTTATACTTTTACATATCTTTTTCAATAACAATACCGACTGTTGGAGAAATAGTAATTCAAAGTGAATACACGGCTCTAAAAATAAATTTGGAGATCAAGACTTCTTGAAGTTATTCATATTTATAGATTTCTGATCGGAAAAAAATATGTTGATTCAATTTTTTTTACTGTTCATATTTTTCTATAAAAATAATTTAACCCAGAAAAAATCTGCTACCTACTTATGTGCTATTAATATGATTTTTTCGTCATATCTTTTAAAAAAATTATATTGCTGTATTCATAGTTGAAAAAAAAAATTTGCCATAATCAGTAGACTGATTCAAAATATAACAACAAAATACCATTTTTGAAGCTTTATCATCTATTAGGCCAGGCGCCCACAGGCGATTATTCGCGGCGCGATTTATAATGGAACGCATTGTTTTGGGTTGAAGTGCGCCCATACGCCGCGACTAATCGCCTGTGGGCGCCTGGCCTTAGAGTGACTTTTTCAAAATAATTCTTAAAATACCCTGAAAACTATTAATCTACAGACAAACGTTTTTTTAGATTTAGGGTAAGTCCCCATAGTGAGTGTGAGCGTGAAGTATACAACATTCTTAGCGCAAAAAACGGGCGTGTTGCAAGTTTTTGTATTTTCACGCTTGCGCTTGCGCTTACGCTCATCATGAGTTCTCATCCTTATAAAAAAATCTGACAAAAACATAAATAAAATAAATTCAACTCTAATTGATTCATAATAAAACCAATAAAAATTCACAATCAAACACTTTTCATCCATATAAAATTAATTTCATTCAAAAATATAAAATAACAATTATAAAGCTATGCATAATTTTCCTGAATACCTTTATTTTTACGAATTTCGTAAAATTTATTTACATTTGTGCCCCAGATACGATTTCGAGCACTAATCTCTAAAAAAAACGAAATAGAAGAGATGTACTTTCAAAGGCCGGGTTACGCTAGACCGCACCGCTCTCCTTTGTTCGACGCTCTTCATGGGAGTGAATGTTTCTACAAATTTCTATTGAATGATATAAAATAAAGTAAAATCTGAACCAGTCTTAAAATTAGAAACACAATTTACAATTCCAATTTGAAAATGAATTAGTATAATTTCTTATATGAAAAATTTTATACTCACTACTACCATTATTAAAATTAGACATTAAATTCTTTAAATGTTTTCTTTTTGTTTTGATATAATTTCATTTGATTTAAAATTCATTAGTTCGAATCCTAGCTATATTTTCATCGATAAAATTTGTCTATCAGATTGCTTTGAATCCATGTGATGCGAATAAAAACTCGATTCAAAAGTTCGCTTATAAGTATTATATTAAAAAAAGATATTGATGAATATGAATTCCATAAAATCAGTTATCATTTTATTATTTTAAACATAAAAATGTGATATAGTATCAATATAAGTTTTTGTAGACACTCGTTCTTACCATGAATTATGGTAGAAATGCGAATTACGTTACGCTTTGAGCATCCTGGTTACTACTTTCATCTGAAACAATTATTTTTATTATATAATTTGAATCATTTCGATTATAATTAATTCCATAAGTTCAAAACCAAAACTCGTTATCCAAAACGTATGTTAGATTTTATGAAACTCACATCAAAATTTTTATTATACAATTTTTGCTCATACAAAAGTTTATGTTAGATTAAAAATTATAATCAGGTTTCTTATATTTTGCAACTAGTTCAGTTCAGTACTTATACTTATGTACATTTACACAAAAATACAATAGTTGATCCAATAAGAATATACTAATTGTATTGAGTGATAAAACCGTATAAAACACTTGGCTACGATTTTCGATGGAAGTACCTACGACTACAAAAATTTCTTCCAGTATCATTTCACATATTTGAAAACCTTTTCTAAACCAAATGGTTTTGTCATTGGCAGACAAAAGATAGTTAACCGTCGAATTATTTAATTGAAAATGTTTAATTTGGAAAACATTTTTGAATTGTCTCACATTCAGTAAAAATAGAAATCTTGTTTATTTAAACGACTAAACGCCTATTCAAAACTGCAATAAATAATTTAGCCTCATTAATCGATCCGGTTCTCTACATTCAACGAAGTTAAGCGACAAGTGGCGCGGCCAATAATAGATGAAAGTAATTGCACACTTTCTACCCGAGATCGTACTGGGATGAATGGAATTTTCATTGAAAGTCGATGTTCTTCTTTTATATCAACCATTTATTTTTGTCAATCACGGAACTCGGGCAGAATAACTCTTTGACTATAGGTAAATGAAAAGATTCAAAGAGTTTCTACAATGAAAAATTCCCGATAGTTTAAGCAGGAATTGGAGTCGCTCCTGTTCTGTTTTTGGTCCCGGTTCTTTCGTTCGCGTTTTTTTTTTGCCGTCTTCCATCTAATTGTTTTTCCTGAATTTACCATAATTTTTGTTTTATCACTTCATCGTGAAATATCTATAGGTATCAATTCTTTGAATGCCTTAATTCTTTACACACATAATATTTCGAATGAAAAACAGCTTATTTTTATTGATTGGAATCGCTTGCATATACAAGATCGTGTTTCGAGGACTCCCTTAAAAAAATCCTGGCTAAGGCCTTGATCCATTTGTAAGTTTTTAGCAGAAATCGTTTTTTGGTAGCATCACACTCTTTTAATTGCCATGTTTTGTTTTTGGCCGAGAAGGCTGAATATAATCACACGCACCTACATAACAAGTGTTGACTTTCGCCGCCAAAATTTATAGTGATAAACTTATTTCGCGCCGCGTTATTAATGAAAAGTGTGCACCTCTCTACCTGGCGAATGAAAAATACATTATAAGTACCTACTAGTGCTATAGTTCACCATTCGAAAGACGGTATCTTTTAAAAAGTAAATCCTAAATTATTTAGGAACTTTTTTCGGTACAAGCATATCGGATTTTTCGATTTTGTCGGGTCTATAAATTCTATTGCTGATACAAAAAATACAATAACTTTGCTTTACCAAAAACAAACAAACTTATGGCTTTGAAAAATCAAAAATTAAAAAAAAAATCATCGATAGATACAGTCGAGCTTTAGATTAATTAATTTTTATACCGTTTGATTTTCTTTTTCATTTTTCAATCATTGTCCCGATTTATAAAAGATAAAATATGATACGCCCATGGTGGCAATTTCGATAAATCATTTGAAAAAATGAAACCAGGCTATTATTTTCACCAATTTTTTCAATGTTATTATATTTCCACAAAAATATTACTAAACATGATTTTTCCAAAATATCTTCAAAAATCTTCTTATAACAGATGATTTTTGAAAAAAAAAAACCAAACCCATCCCTCCCGTCAGGTTTCAATTCCACCCAACACAATCACATCCATCCACTGACCGCCCCGTTCACCGCTCAACTTCAACCGCAACGCACAAACCCCAGACGCAACATCTTCCCGTCAACCCCTCGAGACAACCGCACGCAACCCACAAGGGTTGAAGCCAAAAGGGCACGGCGGCGGCGCGGGGGGAGAGGGGGTGCGGGGGGCCTCCGGCAATCCGGTCACGTGGTACGGCCGCGTCCGCACCGGAAAAGAACGGCAACGTCGCGCGCGAGCGGCTGACGCTGGCCCCCGCGCGCCGCGCCCCGCGCCCGCCGCAATGGCCGTTTCGTGGGTGATTTTGGACCGCGGCTCTCCAAAATCGAAATGTGCCGCCGCCGCCGGTGCGGTGGCGCGCTGCGTCTCTGTCGCTCGCGCTAGGTTGGCTCACTTGTCGCGCCGCTCTGTTGGCTACTGTTGATTGATTGTGTCGTTCGGTTTGTTGTGTTCGACAGCAGAGGCGGATCGGATTGATTTTGGTTTCGGGATTAGGGTTGCCAGATGGTATCCAAAAGGAGGACATGTCCTCCTTTTCCATGTTTTGTCCTCCCGTCCTCCCTTACCTA
>JAOXNN020000084.1:867610-895383 GCA_028571205.2 Hydropsyche betteni
TCATATTTTTCATATTATTTCTATTTTTTTTAATTATTTCTAATATAAATACAGTGGAAATCGTTTTACACGATAACGCTTAACGTAAAAAATCGATCAATACGAAATTATACTTCAATCCCAAAATAATAATAAGTAAAATACTATTTCAATTTTTTTTATATAGATTAAAATTTTCCGGCATTTTAATTTCCAGTATCCAAGTTTTACAATCATAATTTGTAATTGACACTAGGGCTTTGGAGCGGAGTAGGAGCAGAAGCATGGAGCAGATGAAGCAACGGGTTTTTACCCGGAGCGCAAGCGAAACTAGAGCACGTAAAATTATAGTACTCCGCTGCTCTGAATTAAAATGTAAAATTGAAAAAAATAATTTGAAATTTTAAGAAAAATATTTTGCTCAAAAATTTGACATTATTATAATTTTTAAATATAATTAAATTGTATTGATTTTATCATTATTATCTCCTACTTCATAGTGATATATGTGATATAGTTATATCCATCCATGCCAGCGAAGGAGGCTCTTAAACCAATGGTACGCTTGTCTATGTGCCAAGTTTTGTGGTCGCTGTCTTCTAAGCAGATTCTAATGGCCACCAGCGGGAAAGACGAGTAAAAGACTGAGCAGACTGCGCTCTCGCTGACCACTTCATGTTCGCAATGATCACCAGTTTGATAAATGAAGCAAGACCTCGATAGATATTTTTATAATTAATTTAATTTAATCGGAGCTTGGAGTGGAGCCGGAGCAAGTACTTTGATGCCGGAACGGAACAACTCAAAAAAGTTTTCGTTTTGTGCCCACTGCAGGACAAGGTCTCCCCATCAAGGTCTCCCATTAGGGGTCTACCTTATCCGAGAGCCAACCTCATATCGATAAGGGACATGTACCATAAGAGCCAATCCGCCCATGCCAACGGAGGAGGCTTTCAGACCAACGATATGCAATTTCATGTGCTAGACTTTTTACTCGCTGACTCTCCATAAAGCAAATCGCCCCCCGGGCGGCCATTGTGACTAGGGGGGGGAGGGGCGACGAGGTAAAGACTGAGCAAACTGCGCCCTCGCTGTCCATTTTGCAATCGTAAGTTCATAAAAAATATTGAACTCTTCTACTTATTATACTCCATCCCGATTATGCATCTTTCAATTCTTTCGTACATTCATATTAAAAAATTTTTACACAAATTGCTTTGTATCACATTTTCACAATTTGAACACACATTTAATTTTTTAATAATATTCGATCCAACTTTTATCTTTGATTATAATGGTTTTTCTATGAATTCTTCAACATTCGACACAATTACTCAAAACCTTACACAGCCCAAACACCGCTCGAACACATTGGCACCTCCAATTCGTCAATCACATCAATCTACATACCAAAAAAACGGTTCACAACCACTGAATGGAAGGGTGCGGCCCTACGCCGGGTCGCGTTCCCGGCCGCGGGGCTCGTCAATAGAGCACAGTGGCGCTGCGAGCGGTCAAACGCGTCCCTATCTGATCGGCCGCGCGAATAAGACACGTATTCACATTAATCACAAAGCCTAGATCAGCGTTGCGGTTTTTTAGCCGGATTCCCCTTGAATGGCCCGAATGGCTAAATGATCGGCGCGCCGATACAAGTCCCGAAAAAAAAAATGTATAAAAGTGAGGATCTTTCAGCGCCGTCTCGTCTCTAAAATGTGGGTCGAATCAATCTTGTATTGTATTTAGATTGTATAATTATTTTTTTTTCGAATTTAGGTTGGGTGGTTTTCGAGAAATCGATCGTTGAAAGAGTGTCGAATGATTGTTTGATGATGATAATCGATTTACTGGTTGAGTGATGTCATAATATTTTTTCAGAAATATACGGAGAATTTTGAAATAATGAGAATCACTCCTCGGTTTTAAATAATAAAGTAAATCGTTTGGATTTGAAGAAGTGGATGAAAAAGTATCAGGGAAGCCTTTGTCCAATAATGGGTATAAATAGGTTTTTTATAATGATGATGGTGAATTCGAAATAATTCATGATATACATTGTTTCCAGAGCTGGCTCAAAGGTGCAGCAAAATAGGCTTAAGGCTCCCAATTTTAAGTTTATTTTTATAAAATTTAAACATAAAGCGTGCTTATTTGAATACGAATTTGTAAAATTCCAGTAAAAAAAGAAATCGTTTCGAATATTATTGAAAAATTTTAACGTTTTTTAGGAAAAGGTTTTCTGGAAAATTCGGTTTTTGTAAGTGTACATTTTTTTTCAAAAAATATTACTAGTTTTTTGGAAAATATTCAAAAATTATGGGGGAGGAGGGCGCTGAAAATCAATCTGCTTATCGCTATACACATACAATATTTCAATTCTTTGATACGTCTATAATTTACGAAATAAACATTGATGCATAAAAAGTATGATTTCGATATTGCATTATTGTTGTGTTATTTTGTTGACAAGTGATACGTTTGTGTAGGTATATGTGAAATTGTCCCGATATGAAATTACAACGGTGTTTATCGAATTCCGAGGTATTGTTTTTATTTTGTGCATATGATAATGACGCTCGAATGAAGTGCTGCGAAAGATAAAAGATTTGCGAACGTTGTGGGAAACACCGCCATTTTCCAAGCACGTGATCGATCAAAATAATGTCGACGAAGGAAATCTGTGAATAAATTATATGCGACAAATGACAATATGACAAATTGCATCCTACGTTTATTGCAAATGCACACAACAGACAGTACAAAACCTGACGCTTGATTTTGAAATATTCATTTCGCTCATTACAAATGCGCACGTTGAATAGTGCATACGATGATATTTTTGAATTGAAATCCGCAAACCGAATACAAAATCGATATCGCAACAAAGCTTCCATCTTTATATACAAAGTTGTTTTATTACCGCAAAATTTCATATTGTAGTTTCAACATTGAAATTTCTATTCTATAAAATCTTTAAGTACTACCTACTTACTCAACTCAAATTTCCATGATTTTCTTATATATTTTTTTGAAAATTTAATGCTTGATCTATGACAAACGATATAAATTTTATGAAAACATAAAATTTACATTCATATCAAACAAATTTTTACGTATAAATCATAAAATCCGCAGCTCACTTTTCGAACGTTACACCGAACTTTCGCCTCAAAAATCCTTCCATAAAATCGCCCAACAATTTTTCCGTTTTTCCGAAACCACACAGCCAAAACACACCTTTCCGTCCGACAAACGGCGACATTGCATAGCGAAAAAGTAAATTTCGAAATGTGCTTATTTACAAAATCGCCTCGTCACCATATTTGCACAGTTTGCGCCACCGCATTAATGCCCGACACATTCCTGCCGCGTTATCTCGACAGGCGAACTCGTCTATAAATAATATAAAATAAATAATACTCTTTTTTGAAAAGCGGCGGCTGAAACGTTTTGATCATAAATCATTGTAAATAATAAAAAAAAGTTCTTATCAAATAATTGCACGCGCTTATCGTATGAACGGAGCTGTTTCGTAGCGCAATTTTGTTTGTTTTTTTATTAAAACTGTGAAGTTTTTTTCTATTATCGCTGCATTTTACACTTTTGTATTTTTTTGAATTTTGTAATAATTTAATGATATATACATATATAATAATTTTAATTAAGGAAGTAATTACGTTTATATTTTATGATATCGCTAAAAATATTTGATATTTACTTCTAATGACGTAGTTTTCACATTAATTTCTTAGTATTTTCTAAATATAAAAAAATTGTAACAAAAACCGCACAATGGTAATGTTATGACAATCAATCATAACTAGATAACGATCGAATCGATGACGCAGAAATGACGATCTTTTGACGCCATTTTCACACCCACTCGTCTATTGTGGCAGAAGTTTTCAAATTATGGTTCGATTAGACTAACTTTAGAACAACAATTTAATACGTAATGATTGACGGATGTATCGTAGTCTTGTCGCTGAAGTTAAGTGGCAAATAATGCGGTTAGTAGTTGAACTCAATTGTGAATAATTCATTTGACAATTTGGTAAAGGTGTTTTTTTGCTATATAATTTTTTTTTTCCGCATGTTTCGTATGATGAAAAAAAGTCTAAACTTTCGAGGATACCGAAAAGGTCTTTTTTAAGTAGGTATTAATTTCATATTATGATGATCATTGCATCAATATTTGAAACCGTTCATATGTATTGTATTTATTATATACGAAACCTGTTTCGATTGATAAACTAATATAATTAGAAGAACTTTTCGTGTTCCAAAACTGTTTTTTTTTTTTGTACAACAATTTCTTTTGATTCGAACAAACTCACCGCCATCACGTGATAGATTTCTTTTCTTTAATAGACACAATTATGATTAACGACGTGTCACTAAAGTCACGTAGACTCATAAAAATGTTTGTTCTATGGTTTACGTGACGAGAACCGTAATTGTAATGCACTTTCACTCCGCGTGAATTGTTAAAAAAGCAATTATGTAACGCAAAATTAATTGTACGTTCGGCAGTCGACAACCTTTTATCCGTCATTTATTAAATTCTTTTAAGCTTTTTGTGGTTGGCGATTTATTTTCGAACTCGAGTGAACTAAAACGCGATGCGGCTATTAGATGAATAAAGTCATTGGCTCAAAATTATTTTGACACGGATTGTTCCTCGTTATTGTATTTGTTTAAAAAAATGTTGGTATCTTCTGAAAATTGCTTTTTCTGTAACGGATATTATATAAATTATGCAATTTAAAAATAATAGCAGTGGAATTTTATGTAAAATATAAAAAAAGTTGGATTTTCAATTCAAATAACATAAATTTTAGCGGTTAAGCCATCTTGAATATATTAATTATATCGATTATTGAAGTCAAGCGAAATACACCGCGCCCAAAAAATGAATGACTGACTGAGATTGTATATTTTCAATATACCGCCCATTTTGATTTAGTTATTATAATTTCCATGATATTATAAAAAGAAAACACTAAAACTTCCAATGCTAGAAAGGCGTTGTTTTGAATTGCACAATACATTACACAGCGCACGATGATAATACAATACTAACATTAACTATTCAAAAATTTGCAATCCCATCACAACGTTTGGTAATACTGATCAGCGTAGGCTCAATACACTATAAATAAATTATATTTAAATTTCGAGCACGATTCGTGATCGTTATCATTAAAAAATCCGCGATCCGTCGACGCGTGATTGATGACCGCCATACACACACGGTCATTGTTTGTGGTCAGCCGGGCTTGGAAGTTAAACATAGTTTTTTTTTTCAAAAAATTCTACATGTGCCGAGTTAAATTGGTTAACTTTTTTGTCGAAAAAATGATGATCGTCATAAAATTAACATAATTACTTTAAGTGCGAAGCGTTGCTACGCGTTGGCCTTTTCCGGAATGAATTTCTATGTTAAAATCATATTTAATTACCGAACGCTAACGATATATTATTAAGAAATAATTGGGTGTTTCAAGGACGAAATTATTTTAAGCTTAATTCACGACATTCAATATTCCCGCTTTAATTTACGACCGATGTGTAAATTTTCGGCGATGTTTTATATTCAATTTGTGTATAATATAAAAAAGACCCTTCTTATCGTTTCATCAAATAACAACGGAGTGTATACGTTTGAATATCAACGTTATTATGTCGGCGGATTCTTTTTGTGTTTTAATATTTATAATATTTAAATTGAGACATTTGATAGCTGGATTCCGCGCAAATAAAACAAGACGAAAATCGAGGATGGCCCACCCTAGAGATCGTTCGAATTGGGCTTTGTATAATATTCGCATGGGGAAATTTTCATTTTCATATTTATTATTTTCGTAAAGATATAAATGAATTGATAATTATTTTAGTTGAATATTTGTAAATTAGAGATTTGAATCTAGTAAATATAAATGTAGAGTTAACGTTTGTTTGACAGCTGTCAAAACATTGAATCTCAAGTGCAGGGGTACTAACAGAGATGTTATGAGAGGGTGGTGATTGGTGATCATATTTATATATTAGAACCAGCATATTTTAATTCGTGAAATTGTTAATTTTTTATTTATTGCTTATTTATTCAAATATACATAAGAAAAATTGAAAACTCGCCCATGTTCATAAAATGAAAATTTCTCAATTTTACAGTAGGTAGTGATTTTTTTTGAATAAAAAAATAGCAAGGTTTGTGAATTATTGTTTTTCCATCGCGCGATCAAGATTAATATTATTTTAAAAATTTTATAAAAAACATATGTCAATTTAGATAAGCATAGCGAAAAAATCAAACGTCTCCGAAAAACTTTTCTTATAAAACGCCCAACTAAAAAAATAAAATAATATAAAAACTCCTTTTCCATCACACGAGAGCATCACGCGACACTTTTCCTCTATAAATTCCAAAACACTTTCACAATCAGATATAAATTTTCATATTTCACGCACACCCGAAAATAAAAAAAGAACAAAACTTTCAGAACGACCCCCCGCGCACGTTTGATACATTCTCCTTCCCCGAGTTACACGTCGTCGTCTTCGGCGAGTGCCTTGCTCCTTAACCCCGAAGGAGATAAAGGAGGATCGTTATTTATTCGGTGTGGTCTTCCTCCGGGTTCGCTCCTCGGTCTCTCTTTCTTCCTCTGGGTTATACGTTCTCCTTATAGCTTTTAGGGTACCTCGTAAATCGTCGACGTGTGCGGCTAACCACGCCGTTAAAGCGGCCAATTGTTCTGTGTTGCTTGGATGGGAATTATTTTCGACCTTATAGCATTTTTGTATGAGATTATGTTTCGGATTTTAATATAATTGATGTGTGAGGGATTGTTGTGTATCTATATTTTTATTTTTTGTAAAGTTTTGAGAATTTCGCGATTTCGATGATCGTTTGATAGGCTAACTTAAATTGACGTCGAAAAAGTTTCGAGTGTTTTCAATTATTTCGATATAACTTAAGATAATATAGATCTATTCAAATAATATCTAATATTGTAATTTTTGTACATACAAGTACGTAACATTTTATATAGCTATCTCATGATAGAAATAACATTGAACAATTTTAGTATCCATTGTTCTATTTTTATCTTTCGATTTTCACTATCAAATTGATCAAAAATTAAAAAAAATCATCACACTTCTGGAGTTTATGAAAGTTACGAGCTTACGTGCTATAAAAGATATTTGTTGCCACAAAACAATAAAATTGCAGTTATAATAAACGAACCATAAAATTTTATTCTTTCATACGTTTGTACGGAAACTCGAAATTTACTATATTAGAATGTCTATTATTTTTTTTCTGTAAAAAAACTAAAAAGTAAATAATATAAACGAAAAATAATACACTTAACATACCATGAAATTCAAATAGATATATTTTTTTCTTTTATATAACATAAATTTACGATATGAATAATTTACAACATACTAAATATCTGACCTTAAATTTGATTTACATCGAATCTCTTATATATTTTGAAACCTACAGTAAAAACCGCATATAAATCCATCCAATTTATAACAAAATCATTAGGCGCGATCGATTAATTAACACCGGAAAACAACCATCATACATTCACGTCCATGTCCACTGAAATCAAAGTCACCGACAAAGATCTGAAGATTCCGAGATTTATGGAGGAAATAAAGTAAAATTTTAGTGCTGCGGAAATGGAAAGAGGGGACTACGTAGAATCGATGGCAAAGAAACGAAAGTGGGGTTTCGAACAAACGGAAGAACCTACCGCTCGTAAAAACGACCGCTAAAAAGAAACTAGTATTGATTCTACAATCAAACGGAAACGTCTACTTATAGATTCCGTATACGTGTGATATTTTTTTCGAGTTCAGATCATTATCTTTGGTCCAGAATTCGATGTTCCGTTGCGTGGAAATAAAAGATTTTATTATTTAATTCATTTTTTTTATGTTTAATACGAGGTTTGGTATTTCATTTGAAATGAATTGTTTAAGTTATTTAAAATTAGATTTATTATTGGGCAATTACGGAATAGTTCAATAATCATTAGCGACCTGTTAATTATCTACTGCAGGACAAGGTCTTATCAACCAAATGCAATAGGTTAGGCTATAATTTTCCACGCTAGCTCAAGCATTGGTAAGGGAGTTCAATAATAAATGAACTATTTTTTGTTAGCTAGAAAGTTGGGGAAAATGTGAAATGCCATTGAAAAATTTCCATAGTCTACAAAAAGACTTTGCTTCAGTGAAGTTATGAACTGCTAAAAAATACTTTCTGAAAAGTTGATCAAATAATTGGGTACTGGAGAATGTTGAAACGAAACGTCACAACGTATTTTTTATCATTTTCTTTGTTTGATTTAGAATTAATAACTTAAAAATTACAACCGTTATATTATCAAAATGATAAACGATGATATTTGATCTATTACTTTCAATATCCTAGCATCCAAAAAACAATTTTTTCAATCACTCTATTTTCCCTAAAAGAAAGCAAGCATTATTTTTGCTATTCGCACTAAATCCATTTTTAAAAATTTATCGCATATAAATATATACTATTACATGATACTACCTCTCCTTACAACCACACCAGGATATTTTCAAAAAAAAAAAACACCTCCACAATGGCCGATCGATCACGCGACACCGCACCTTCGAGAGGTGTCCAATTAACTCTTTCGCTTTACGACCGTCCGTTTGTCGCTTTCTCGGATAAATCATTGCGAAAAATCACTATAATACAATCAATATTTGCAAACACCATTCGAGAACCTGTTCTCGGTTCGCGTGCTGGCTCCGCTTCGAGTGTATGCGATATTTTTGCCGTGTGACCACGCGCGTGTTTGTTCGTCGTCCTCTTCTTTTCCTTATCTATAATGTTATGTGTGTTGAATGTCGGTTTGCAACGTAAGCCGATCTAGGCCAACTAATTGACGAGTCAATAACTCGATTGTAAATCGATACCGAGTGAATATTAAGGGCGAAGTCGCGGAAGGTTGTGCGGCGAGGACGGCATTTTCAGAGGGAGAGTTGTGCTACGTATATAGAAGTTGTTGGAGCTAATTTATTGGTAGTTGCTCATTATCTATGTCTGGTGGTTGGTGAATCAATAATTTTGTAGAGAGCCTATATATATTTTATGTGTTAAAGGTTAATTCATAAATTGTTATGAATTAGTTGAATTAGTTGAATTAGGTGAATTGTTGTTTATTAGGGTGACCAAACGCTCCATTTTTAACGTTTGTTCTGTCGTTTTCGTAAATTTTTTTATTTTGTTTTGGTCCGTTCACTAATGAACAAAAGGAAAATGACATTTTTATTTTTTATTAAGTGTGGTCCAAAAACCTTAGAAAAATTTGGATAAGAGAAAATCTAACATTAAAAACTTTCGCTTTGGTAGGTAGGTACTAATGATTTTCAAATGAACGGTAATATGGTAGACAAACCTTATTTTTTCGTTTGTTTATTATGTATTTAATTTTTAAATATGAATACAAAAATCTATATTACTAAACAACCGTCTATATTAGTAAAAAAGTAAAGGAAAACTAGAATTTTTTGATATTTCTTGTTTAAAAAAAACGAAGTCCGAAGTTTTTTTTAAAACATCTCTGTGTAAAACCCTTTCGATTGATGTATCAAACATGCAGATATCCAACTGATTCTCAAAACTCGTCAAAAAGATTCTTTGAAGATATGAATAGTTCTATAGGAGAAAAATTGTATAATTTTTGGATGTGCAACACAATTTTTATATAGGAGGGTGCAATTTTTTCGCGGTGCATCTCGTTCTGAGTCCTTAGAAATATGGTCATCTACGTATAATGGACATTGGTTAAATTTTCACAAATAATTTTGTTTTTATAATAATAACTTGGAATCGATATATGAATTTATATAACTAATTGAGACTCAATAATTTAAGATTATTCTTGATTTATCGCTCGACCTTTAATTATGCATTAAGAGGCGAAGAATGAATTCGTTATGGATGCTAGATGTGTGATGTGAAAAAATGATTTCATGTTTTTATTGGGCTGATCTAATGAATAAATGATGAATCAATTATTTTGATTTATAAATATGTACTATAAAAAATATTTATGATTATATTATGCAAAATTTTGTATTAAGATAATAATTGATTTGTGTCTTTATTATCGTCGATATGTTTTAAAGAGAAGATTAACGGATAAAATAGAATATGTTGTCGATATGAAAAGTAAATGTGTATGACTAGGTAATTGATAATGATATTGAAAAGATTAAAACTAATTTCAAAAATTAATTACCACGGAATTTTTCGATAGCTGAATTTACAAAAATGAATTGTAAATTACTTACATACTTAGGTAGTATATTAACCAGTTTATGGTTTCTTTTATTTTATTTTCGAATTATTAATTCAAAGATTCCGATTGGTAATATTATCATAAATGTATTGATAATGTCTTTTACTTAAAACTTAAACCTTATACTTAATTGATAATTATGAATAAATCCCATAATATGAATATTCCGTACACTTCTCGTGACTAATTTAATTTTTTACAGGAAAAAAACGAAGAAATAATTTGTTGACTATCTCTAATGATAGATACCTACTGCAAATCGAATCAACAACATATAAAAAAATCACAACCGATTGCAATTACAACACAAAATTACATATAATTTTATCAAATCAGATCAGAAGATACAATCCTATAAATTTTATACTAAACTTATATTTCTTGAGATGGTAGCAGCACGTGCCCTCGTGTCCCCTTCTAAAAGTACCCCTCGCATTTCACGAATGTATTTAGATTCGTCCTTGTAAAATCGACGATTCTCAACATACCCACATATAAAAAGTAGTTTATACTTCGCGGCAATTACACCTAGTTTATATTTAGTGGTAAATAAATATCGTGCGACCGTCACGAGAGAACAGTGACGCGCCGTATGTAATTAACCGAAGCTAGTGAACCGAACACTACACATGTGATTACATATTACGTACATGCAGGGCTACGGATGGAACGAATCGTTGGAGTTTTTCAGTGTACCGTCATTTTTTTTGTATTTGCGATCGTGTTGAGAACAAGCAGGATTTTCACAGACACAATAAGTCTTTCGTTGTGTTTATTTATTGTAAAAAACGTAGCGCAAAGGTGGATATTCCAGAAACGCTTCAAAGAACGAAACGAAAATAAATTATTGAGAGTGCTCAATTAAATTTTATCAAATGCGGATATTCGCTACTGTTGGTTGAAGATTCGTTATTTGATTGTTGTCAGTTCGAATATTTTTTATTTTCTCCTGTAGAACTTTTTGTGACTGCCTATCATCTACTCATTATTGTTTCAATTATTTCTTTCGTTACGCTTCTCACCTTTTATCTATTCTACGATCAATGATTTGACTATTATTTAGTTAATAGATGGAAAAAATGTAGACTTGAAATAATTTGGCAAAGAATGGTTTGGCAACCAAAGAGTTTGAATATTAAAATATTCAAGCTCTTTGGTTATGAGTTGCCTCCCCTCATCAGGAGTATTACACATACATGGTATTTCAACATGAAAAAGCGATATGGATGTCTTTATCATCAGAATTTCAGATATTTTTTGCTTACATAAGGGGAATGAAATCTTATCACTTCGCAAAAATTGGTATACAACTGAATTTTGGTATAAAGCTTGATATTGTGGTAGAAAATGAAAAAAATCTATGTCGATTTGAGATCGGTATGAGATTTTACGCGGGGTTACCAAAAACGTTTTTTCGTGAATATCTCGTTAACTAAAACTTTTACAGAAAAATATTTCAAATCAAATTTGTAGATTAGAAAATTTTATACAAAAAATATACAATAATATTTATTCATAAGAGTAACTGTTTTAGAGATAATTTGATTAAAAGACTTGCTACTATTTTGTATGCAGCCCTTAGCAGTAGAGAGCTCAAAAATTCTAAGAAAATGTTTTTAATTCGTAAATATAATAATTAATGTGATTATAAACCTCTTGAAACCTATTTTTTGAGGTATCAGTAATGTGAAACATCTACTTGTGATTTTATATCAAAGAAAAAGACGAAATCTAAATCTAAAAAAATATTAAAAATCATCCCTTCTAATATAATTAGACCAACATCAATTAATCCATTCAACAACCATAATAAATCTATTTACATATTATGACAAAAATGTAATTTCATCAAAATCAAACCAATCTCAACGACCCAAAAATAACAATCCCTTCTGACAGCCCTAACAAAAAGCACATGAACACAATCGCGAGTACCTAGTACCTTCTCCCGCCCAAGTAGGTACTCTGTCTGCGCGATGCCGATATACACGCCTGTCCCTACGTGTGTTGTCTGTACTGATGTCTGTCTGTCGTGTGCCTGTATGTGCCTGTAATGTGCCTGTATATGTCTGTATGTGTCTGTATGTGCCTGTAATGTGCCTGTATGTGCCTGTGTGTTGTATGTATCGCGTTTTATCGGCGCTGCTACTCTCGCTGTCGGCGGCGCGGTTCTAAAAATAACCGGACAAAACACAACGCTGTGACCTCGCCGCACCTTTGAGAACCGCAGCGGTTGTCAAACTGGGTGGTTTTGGAGTGTGGGAGGCGCGAGCCACAATTTGAGAAGCGTGCGCCGAAAGTTTATTGAAATTTTTCATGTTTTGCGATGATGTTTCAATTAAATTTAAAAAAAAGTTTTAATTTTATCTATTGTATCTAACTAGGCCGGCCCAGTTTACGTATTTAGGCCAAAATAGCGAAGCTGCATGGTTTATTGATTCGATTTTTTGATGGTTTACATAACTCACTAATCTAAATACGTAAAAAGTGTAATAAAGTATTATGGGATACGATTCGATTAAAATAATGAATTATAAATAAAAATATGGCGGTGACGGTTTCGCTTTGTTGTCCGACTAGGCCGGCCCAGTTACATATTGTAGGGTGCGTATCGCTTCTCGATCCGTTGGCTATGATCAAATTGAAAACGAAGGGTGCGTCTATAATTCTATGGGGTGGAATAGAAGGTTTCCTTTGTCAAGACGCTTTAGTTTGCTGAGTAGGCTCGTTAATTTCATGAGGTTGTTTTCAATTAGTAATTGCACTTCTTCAACTAACTTATTTGTTGCATTCAAAAAATATTATATTTTTCAAAATTATAAGAAAGGAATCGTAAGTATAAAAAAATTGTTAGAAAAAATGCATTTGAAATCCAACATCATAGTTTTTCGAATTCTATTGTATCGCCATTTTCTCATTAAGCTATCGTTTTTTGGAGACGCCGGAAAATAAGTGCATGTTACGTTCAAATATTCTTTCTGTTTTTTTGCGGTTTTGAACAACGTAATGTTTAGAATATGCAAAGTATCGACAATGTCGATCATCGATTGTGTTAATGCCGTCATACGCCATTGTTTACGACAGTGGACGTAATGAAAAATAAACAAAAAGTCATTTTGCCATCACGAAATTCACCATGCTATTATTATGCAATTTCCATGATGGTATTTGTATATTGAAAAAGCAAAAAATTGCAGATTGAATTTTTTTCGTACATACTGTAAGTTTCATTTTGCTTTATTATATTTTGTGAAATTATCCTGAACGTTTTAAAAAATATTTTAATGACCAATTTAATACTTGACAGAGTGAATTGTTGGAAACACGCGACGTCAAACGTCACATTTAAAACCGTCTCGGCTGTTTATCAGCTGAAGTGAACGATAAAATGTCATTTACTTGCAAAAATAAATTTTTGCCTTACACTCGACGAATGATATTTTCCTTTTATAATGGCGAATTTTTGGCCAAATGTAATTACTCTATTTACATATTCATATTTTTTGATATGATGTTTTCAAACTGCGTCAAAAATAGTGGAAAAGTCTTATGAAAGTTATCAAACGAATCGTTATCGATAAAAAAATTGTTAGTTCTCATATTTGTCATATAAAAATACTATCTTGGAAAAAATTAAAGGTTAATTCATATTGGAAATATCAGAAAATCTGAATTTTTTAATTTTATTATTTGAGTCTTGTACACTAATGAAATATTCTTATCTGTTAATCATCGAAGAAAATTATTTATAAAAATTACGTGATTGACAAAATTAAATTAATTTTACGATATTAAATCCTCATTGATTGATTGATATCAGATTTGTAAATTTTCTAAATATTTTCTGCTCCATCAATTCGTATAAAAACGGCAAATCGAATTTATAAGACGAAAAATGCGTTCGCTTTGTTTCAATCGGGAGTCGCCATGAACCTAGTTTATTTTAAAAATAGAGTTTCGGTCATTTTACGGAGCCATTCGATGATCTAATGAAACAAATATTGGCTAAGAAAATTTTCAAAATGTCTTCTGTACAATGATTCACGCTGAAACCACAATAATAATTCGTGACGGTGTTGACATTTAAATCGGGATTTGCCCGTACTAAAATGCCGTTTCGTAAATTTTAATCACAAACACTGTAAGTAATATTGCTAATGAAAATTTCAGTCAAATATTTAGCTTCATTTTCAGAATGGCTGTTATTTCAATGATAGTGAAAGAAACTATGATACGTTGTGATATTCAAACTAACAATGAGACTTATTACTAATATTACCATGTCAGAATTGAATTTTGAATCATAAGTGCATATGTTTAATATTGCTAGTGAATTATTTATGTGTCGATCTATCAGATTTAAATTGAGTTTTTTATGATGCGAATTCTGAACCTCGAATTCTGAATTCTGTATTCGAATCAGTTATTGTTTGAATTGAAATTCCATTTATTTTATCAATTTTAGATTATAAATTCTAGTTTATCTGTGGATTTATAAGATTTTTTAACATTTCGTATATTTTAAAAATGAAAATTTCTATAATATTTCTAACTTATTACAAACTTCTGTACGGGGTTTTGTATTTTCTCATCGATCCAATCACAACAAACGCCAATTTCAAAAAAATCACAATATCCCTCGTACGAGATTCTTAAAATGAAATAATGTATTCAACGGTTTTGATATCGAATAAAATAATCTTACCATAAACTTCCATATCAGGACTTCATCTTTCCACATCATTTTAATTTTAAATTGTAACCAACACCTATCTATCATTCACGCATGATTCTCAATACAAAATAAATAACGTATTCAAAAACGATGTTGATATTCAAATAAAAAAAAAATCACCAGAGATTTCTATACCGAGATTTCATTTTTTTTCATAATTACAGTCATAATTTCGAAAAAATCAAAAATATCCCCTACTCCGCATAATTCTCAAAAAAAGTAACGTATTCAAAAACGATACTGACGTATAAAAATGGATGTTTGTTTGCACATAGCTGTTTCGCTCCAACACCGTTCGACTGATCGCCATAAAGATTGGCATGTATCTATATGTATTTTTTTGTCGAGAAGGTTTTGTATCATTAAAATAGGGTGACCATATTTCTCAGAACCCAAAACGGGACGGTCCGCAAAAAATGTTACCCCCTATATAAAAAAAAAATTGTTGCACGTCCAAAAATTGTGACAATACGCGGCCTGCTTTATGCTTTTGTTTTAATGAATTTAAATAAAAAATAATAATTTGATTTAAAATTTAAGACCCCAGCAACGCCGGGTACTATCAGCTAGTATTCAAATAAAAAAAAAAACATAGACCAGTGGTTGCAAACTACTACTCGCGGGTAATTGAACTGTCCACTACGACGTTTTGAGTTGCCCATCAAGAAAATATAATATTTTAAAGTAAAGATATGATATTTAAAATTAAAATAAAATATCATATTTTCATTGTAGGCAACTCAAAACGTCGTAGTGTGCAGATTGATTACCCGCGGGTAGCAGTTTGCCGACCGCTGCCATACACGTCCACACCGAGATTCAATTTTTTCCCACCGTCCCAATCCCAGCAAACCACAATTTCGAAAAAATCAAAAATGTCCCCCACACCGATGATTCACACGACAGTCTCAAAACGAAATAACGTATTCGTGACGGTGTCGGCATTCACGTTTCCGAGAAAAGCCGACGGACACACGGCGTCCGTCCAATAAATCCCGGCCCGGCCACGGGAATAATGTCGATAAATCTCCTTGAATCTCCCGTCCCGCTCGCCACCGGTGGGACGATGGTGGCAAAAAACCGCGTAACGTGGGATCGAAAGCGGCCCAGATGCGAATTTGCATTTCAAAACGCGAGCCGCCTTCGCAACACAGCTATAACCGAGCGCTGTAGTACAGTGGTCCAGGTATATGGACTTGCATGTGTTGGCGGAACGTAAATGTAGGCTTTTATCTCGTCATCGGGCCAGAGATCGTAAACTGGAGTGGATGTTGTTTGGTTGTTTGAAGTTCGGAGTTTTCTTTTGTGGTGAAGAATATGTGAATATTGAAGAATTCGAATGCTTGAAACTGTTTTTACTAAATGGTTATGAGTGAAAATTTATTGACTTAGTGACTTCATGCAGAACTTCAGCCGATGGAGACGTGTTAGCTCCGAGAGTTGTGATAGTGACTTTGAGAAAAATAGCGTATTGATAATCAGCACGTTAGACAATACTAGATCGTCGAAAATAACAACAATAAAGATTCAAATTATTGGATTCATCATCAATGTGGACCCGTTAGTTAGTCACTGCAGAAAAAAAACTTTTCAACTAGATAGTAATGAAAAAATTGTTTTCTTTGCACACTAAAGTATTCATCATCATCATTTGCAACCTATTAGTTATCCATTGCAGGACAAGGTCTTATCAAATAAACCCGTTAGGTTAGGTCAACATTTAAAAAAAAAATAGTAAATAAGTATTCGGGCTCCTCTTTCACTCTCAAAAAATCTTTTTCAATTTTTTTCTATGTGAAACTGGGGGGGGGAAGGGGGAGCAAATCTAATTCTTATAAAACCAAATATTTTTCAAAAACATGCGCTCGTATAAACCGAATTTTCCAAAAATACAATGATATATTAAAAAAAATTTTTTTCAAAATCGGTCACCGGCCTCCAAAAGAGCCCGGGCTTTAGAATCTCCTCCCTCCCCCCTCTCAATGCCCTTGGGAATACCTTATCACGATACCCCAAGTTGTATTAGTAAAGAAAAATATTCTTATTTTCTCATATGCGCTAGTTTCAAATTTGTATTTTTCAAATTCGAAAACCAAAAGTTAAGAACCACTTTTGTATAATATAATATCAAACCGTTTTTTGTATTTACTTATCACCATTCTACATCTATCGATTGAATTTATCTATTTAAGTTCACGTCAACTTTTGGGTTAGGAAATGTAAGATTAGTGTTTTTTTTCATTATAAGAAGCGTATATAATGGATTTTACATTAGTGAACAGAAGAGGCGCAAAGTTCAAGATTTGATTTTTCTAAAAACACACTTATGACAGTTTCAATATATGTTTCAAATAAAATATGTTTTTGTGCAATATAACATGACGCACATGCAGGTTTTTTTATGATCGTGTATAAATTGTACGATGTCATAAAACGAAAAAAGAAGCCGAACGTTTACATTATCACTGTGCGATTTGTCATGCAGATTTTTCATGACGATATTCTGATCTTTTTTTTATAAAAAATACAAACATTTGCCTGAAAATATTCACTACAATTTATTTTTAAATATCACAATCAACTAACGGACTATCTACATTGAAATATATCATCGTCTACGATTATTTTAAATTTAGAAAATTATTTCAACATAACATGAAACAAATGAGTAATTACCGATTACAACAGCACTTCAGCACGTCTAGGTCGTTAGATTATTTTATGTCTATCATGAAACATCTAACAACCGATATGCTTCACATACAAATTTCACGGAACGAAATGATTTTCGAAACTATCGTAAAAACGTGTACGAGCCGACGACGAAATTGAGCATCACGAATCGGGTAACGATTGCACTAAATCCGTTAGTTTACAATTTTTCGACTCAATCTGTGCACGAATCGTGTATCTGAGAACGTTTTGGTATTATTTTGTTCCAATTTTCGATCGGTTCAGGATCTAAAAATAATTTTGAGATCAGTTTCATTTGGAGCTCGAATGGTGTTTCAATGTGAATAGTTAAAATTGTTATAAAAAAATTTACGACTTGAATTCGACACGATGTGAAATTATGGGAGTGTAATTTTTATTCTTTGTGTGATTTTTTCAATTAGTTTGAATTTTATGATTGTTTTGAAATTGGTTTTAGGTTTTTTTTTGGTTTGCATGAAATTATTCTAGTTCGCAAGAGCTATAATTATTGCAATAGGCAGGACTTATAGAAACTGATAAAATACTGCAGATTTGTAAAATTGACAAACTTATGGGAGTTAAATTGTTAATCTAATATTTTTATCCTACACGCACATGATCATGGTTCTCTAAAATAAATTATAATTATATAAGCCGATTTACATACCGATACGGAATTTGAAAACTGTTTCAGCCTTGATTCCGTTTTCGTTTTTACTCAAGTATTTAGTTTCCTTCGTTGTGAAATAAATTTGCAGGTAATTTAATTGCATCACTGCACGGATTGAATTATTGCATTTATTATTTAAATTTATTTCAGTTCAATGTATCATTTAGTAGTCGTTTTCATTGGATTTGCTCTTTACGCATTGCACAAGTAAAACACTTTGATATTACTGAAACTATCACCTTTATAGATTTTATAATTTAATTTCTGACTCAACAACTATAGGTATAATTGAAATATATTATAAGACATTTTAATAATTACGTCAATTCTTCCAACGAATCTACGATTTACGGAGAACATTTCCAAATTAATCATATTCAGAATCCATTTTCAACACATGCACAGACAAAACTGTTTCACTTACCAATCAAATTCTTTCAAAAAAACATGATACATATCGTCTAAAATACATTACTACACTTCAATCTAATCTATAAATTAATTCAAGATTTACGAATCATATAAAATTAAATCGCACTGTGCACCAACTTTCCTTTCTATTATAAACTAAACTACTAATCATAAAAATTTGATTCTTTTAAAAATATAAAATTCGAATCTCACTAAACATATCCTCATATTTCGATTTGATCTATCGATCACACAAAGATCTATAAACCATTTCAAAGCACACCAAATTTACCAACAACTTTAAACCTTTTTACAGACTGAACAGTTAAACCTACAGACTCAATTCTTTCACAAGCACACAGCCCAAATCCTTCAAAACACATCCTCATACTTCGACCTGATCCATAGATCGCCGAAAGATCTACAGACGATTTCAAAGTGAACCACATTCGGGGTTCGCGCGCTGCGCCGGCATAGGCGGCGCCACGACCAACCGGCGCTTACTTGCACGCCCATTGGTCCGAGCAAACTAACCCCGCCGTTGCAGCGTAACCCAGCCGCTTTGCACGCAAGTCTATGGAGGGTCGCTAAAGTGTTGACTAGGGTTTTCGGGTATGGGGTTCTCGTTTATGGGGCTGTCCAGGTGGTTCGGATTCGGGCTGGGCAGGTGCGGCCGGTTCGTGACTGGATTTTCGATGTTTTTGTGGGTTATTTGCGCTGTTTTGTCTAGTTAGTGGATCGGTGATCGCTCCGTTTCGGTGCGGGTGGTTAGAATGCTTCGGAGGGTTCGTTATGTGGGTCGGTTTTTGGATATTTTGTTTCAAAATGTTCTAGGTTTTATAGTGATAGGGTTGAATTTTCGAGATGATAATTTTGTGAAAGGAAATTCGGAAGTTCTGTGGAAATGTGATGGGTAGAGAATATGGTTTTTCTGGAGGGGTGGAATTGAATGTTCTGAGGAAGCCTGTTTTGTATAATATCGGGAGTTATGGGACGATTGAGGGTGAGTTTTTATCTGAATACTTTCGGTTTGATTTAAAAAGTTGTTCACATTATACCTACAATAATTTTGATCTTTTCGAGTGCTTACTTATTTCTGAACGTTGCAATTTTCAATATTGCTACAAATTTTGAATAAATGAGACTTATGTGAATACATTTTGGTAATACCTACTATCAAACATTCACCAATAAAAAACAAAAAATATTTGAAAATTGAATACGTCAACACAGAAAGAAAAAATATTTGCATGAGTGAAACTACAACGATTTTCATTTTGAAAAATGTTAAAAATTATAAAACACATAGAATATGATCATCTATTCAAAAAAAAAAAAAAAACGCATTCAATGAGAACAGAAAAGTTTCCATGTCAAATTTTAGTCCTACCTATGACACAATGCATGCTGATTCTATTCGAAAAGTACATTATTTATTCGATCACCAGACAGACATCCTCTCTCAATCTTATTTTATTTATTAATCACGATTTATTCCTAGTTCATTATTAATAGATATTCCAACTGCAATTAATCTTCGTACTTTATCATCCGCTCGGACGTTATTTAACAAGCTCGTTCAAAAGCCCACGCCAAAAAATCTTTTGTTTGCATTTCAAATATTTATTTATGCACTATCGGCTTTTCGAATCGAGCCGAGATGACGCAATTCCACTGCCACGTTTCCAGGAAAATCAATATTTATTATATCCTAATTTATTTGCTTATCTCGGCGTAAGGGAAACAGCTACGACCGGTTTCTTGCGATTTAACGCGAAGTGCTTAAATTTTAATTGGACCTTCGTCGGCTAAAATCATCCTTTTTATGTGCGATCGAGTTGTCCATTATCGTTACCTGGCCAACTCGTTGGCTCTCTTCTGTACTTTCTAATTTAATCTGTGCTGAATTATTCAGTGGCCGTCGCGTTTACAGTCTGGTCCTAATTATGTGCATGTTTATATTGAATACTTTTTATGAAATAATTATATTTCTTCTATCTATCTTATGCGTTTTTCTTTTTATTACTTATTGAACTCGATAAGTGATATGTCTTTATAAATGTGTATATTTATGGAACAATGGAATGATATCATTTGAAGAGAATTTTTTGATTTTAGTATTCTATATCCTTTGAAATCCGTCTATTATGTAATTAGGGAAATATACTTGTCTTTCATTGGGCGTTATATGAGCTGAATTTGATAATGTTATCACTATAATTATGTATTCGTAATTTGATGAAAATATGCGACTTATTTTCTATAATTGGATAAAGAATATTCATTATTGTTTGAATCCTTCAATTTTCTCAAATTCTTAACGATTTTTATCAACTCTCATTCAATACACTCTACAATTTTTTTTTCATTTCAACCTTACATCGTTTATTCAAATTTTCATGTTTCTTCCACGATTATTCGGATGACATTCTACCATTTTATAAATCCAACTACCATACATTCATCATATTATTCACCCAGCCATTGCCGTTTTAATCTTTATTTCCCTCTCAAAATATTTTATATTCATATCCAAATCACTCATTGCCGCCGAAAAACATCGAACAATTATTTCACATTACTATACATCGCTATCACCGCGTAATGGGCACACGCGATAAGGTACCGCCCAGACTATCAAAACTAGTCGACGAGACCACATTGACGATTGACAATAATATTATACACCACTATTCCATATCCACATCGAAACATCGAGAACACACTGCAACAATATTCAATCCCGACCAGAAAAAAGTCATAATTTTTATTACCATACATAATAAACATCAAAAAAATAGCCATTAAAAAAATAATTACGGCGCACCCACACATCCACAGCCATCTTTCGACGGCGATAATAAAAAAGGCAGTCCATAAAAAAAATTTAGCGCTTGTGTACGCGGCACACGATCGTGGACTTTGTTCATCACTCCGGCTCGAAAGCGGTCAGACACTGCCGGAGACCGGTCGGTAAGTGCCTGACCGATTCGCGGTACGCCGCCGAGGCGCGGCCGATCACCGCTTTCGGGCCTGATTTATTGGTAATGAACGAATAAGTCAATTGTGGATACGCGTGTTTTTTTCACGGGGCCGACTCATTTTGCCGATACGCTCGTTTCGGTTTTTTTGTTGGTTAGATGAGGTTTTGTAAATATTTTGATTTGTAGACGTGTTTTTGTTCTGTGATATGGTTGTAGTTTTTTGGTTTGTGGCGATTGTGTCTAATGATTTGTTTTTATTTGATTGTATAGTTTTATTGAAAGGATTGGTTTTCATTAGTTATTGAAGATAAGAAATGTGTAATGAAATTATCAGATGGATTTGTGATGAAGTCATTCATACCATTGATCTGGCAATGAGACGACATTTAGCAATGCATAATTTCAGTATTTGAATGTTATCTTTTTTGTCTTCTTGATTTTCTTAGTTTTAAAATTTTTGATATGTACTTAATGCTGTAATGTCAATAATTAAGCCATATTGAATGCATTGACTTACACCACAAGTGATGCAACAATAAACGGATTTTCTTACGAAATATTGACTTGAAATTATTACATAAAATATTGCTTTGACATTTGGTTCCTTGAAAGCTGTTTTCATTCTTTTACCATAATAAACATCTTATCTTCTAATAGTATCGAAAAAGCCTTGTCCTACAATAGATTGACGATAATTTTATACAGCATGAAACTTTTCAAACTAAAAATACTCCCTCCCATTTCGGTTCATCGGCTATAGCCGATTAGGTATAGGGTATTTCGATAGGGTATTCCCTATTTATTAACATTTATCTGCTCTCTGCATGTTCTCTCATTTATCCGACACAGTATAATCTAATGGATATATTAATGGAAGGCCGGTATATGGATTTGATTTATGAACTTTATTTTGGCGCCCGTATAATTGATACGTGCGTGTATCGATATTTATAATCGTGAGAAATCATAATTTTAATGTCAGATCTACATCATTAAAACGTTAGTTATTCCACAAAAAAACTTACATAAACATTTTCTATCGAATAGATATTGCCGATTTGAAACACTGACAACGCGCACATAAATATTTCCTATTGGTTCTCATGAATAGATATCGTCGATTTGAAAAATTGACAACCATTCAGCGTGTAATACGAATATGATTGCGAATACTTTACAAGTGTGTAATAAATAATGTACGTGATAAATGCGTTGTTGAAACAAGAGGGGTGGTTAAAAGATAAACTTGACGTCTAACGTATTCAAAGCGCGTACATAACGTGATCGAACTTTTTTTGCTGCTTCGTCTCACCGAGTGGGTGGTAAACGATTATCACCTTTCTACGTGATCCTATTGCAAACGCTACGTGATACTGGAAAGAGCTAGTTGCTATAAAAAGAAATATAATAAGAGAAAAAACAGACATCGAAGTTCGTGCAGTTCGGAGATTTCCTCGAACGCACCGTAGAATTTATCTCGGTGGATTTTTTTTTAAAGAATCCGTAGTTTTGAACGTTTTTTTTATATTTTTCTCAATGAAAATTTATAATATTTTGAAGTATATTAGAAATAGACATTCGAATAGAGGCTTATTTTTTCAAGTTCGTTCTTTTAACGAGAACGATTGCAAAATGTGAAAATTTCAGAGAAAATTTAGGCACACTAAAAAATCTTTACGCTTTATGCTATGCTTTAAGCAAGAGTCTTTCTTTCATAATTATTGTCTATTTTTTTTTTAACTTTAAACGAATACACAGATGAGAAGCATGACTAAAGTGATCGATAGGCACTATAGATTGAAAAAACAGATCAAAATGGCAATAGTTTAGCTATATAATAAAATGTTCGGATAAAATATGGAAGATCGATTATCGATATTCAAACTCATTTATCATAGAATTTAACTTCCTCTTATCACTATGAAAACAAAATGAGGAAAAAATGGCAAAACTTTCGATAAATATCTGAAAGGCCTCATTCTGTGGTAAACGTTTTACAGTATGTTCATCACGATGATGATTATTCTCACCATCTGATGATATTATCATGATTATATCATGATAATAATGCAGATGAAAATGATTGAAATACTATCCAATAGATTGTAAAAAAAATACATGTTAGATTGTATGAAGTATGGAAGAACGAAATTATCACAACGTTTATTACACTTTGGAAGAGAATTGCTCCAGAATAAGATCAATTGATTAGCTTTGATTATCGATATTCAAACACATCTAGATTTATTTTCCACTTATTATGCAAACGGAATAAAGATAAAAAACTGAACTTTCCATATTCATAAAAAAAGCCTCATTCTGCAATTAACATTTTATAGGCTGTTCATAACAATGATGTTTATTACTATTATCATCTGACACTATTATAATTATGATAATAATGCAGATGAGAAATATTGAAAAGCTATCCAAAAAAAATACCGAAAATATTCATCAGAAAGGCCTTATTCTACAGTGAACGTCTTACAGGTTGTTCACGATAATAATTATTAATAATTTATTATTATCTGACACTATTATCATGACGATAAAAATACAGATGCGAAGTATTAAAAAGTTATCGAAGAAAGTAAATAAAACAAATTATACGAATTACGGAAAAGAAATTTAACAACATTTATAACACATTAAACGAGAATCGCTCATGAATAAAAAAAAAAAAATACATAAAAGATCAACAAACAAATGACATAAAAGATCTTATTACAAAAAACCAAGATAAAAAAAAATTCTAATCAAAACATTCATAACACACGAACGCCCCATACACAAACACACAAATCCAAACCACCGATCGAAGCACCGAATCGATTCCAACACACCACGTACCGACTTCCGCAACACCAAGCGACATCCCATACATTTTTAGAAGACATAGAACTGCGGCAAATCGCAGTCGCAATGCGTTCATCGACACCGGCGCATAAACAGTTAACCGTTGCGAGGCCGACGGCGAGCGCCGCATTATGTGCCGCGTTCGAATTAACCCCGCAAAAAACGCACCGGTAACGGTCGTGTGAACTCGCCGGATCACTAATAGCCCAATGTGTGGTGTTCGTTTGAAATATGGCGTTATTATGGTGTGTGGGTACTGCCGGCACGAGGCTACGTTTTTTTTGTGGGGAAAAAAAGGTCTGAGGATGGAGTTTTTGGGTTTGTCGGTGTTCGTGTTCTTTGGGAGGATGAATGAGGATGGATGTGTGAATTTGGATTTGGTATAAATTTTGTGATTTTTTTTTTCGTGTACGGTGTTCGGTGGTGTTGACGGATGTTTTTCGACACCTTGAGGAGGTTACTATCTTATAGCAAACAAATGAAACTGAAATAACGACTGAAGTAATATGGTGTACATAGGAACAAAAGAGGGGAAGGAGGATCGATTCAAATGCGTGTTCAGCACATATTGGTGTACCAAACGCTGATGATTAGTTGTAATTATTGTTACAATCAATCGCGACGTCGGCACATTATAATAGAATTTGTATTGCGATCGATAGAAAGGGCTTGTAATCGGAATCATTTTTAGTACTTAATTGTCTCATTAACGAGAGATTTAACTTTCATTTTCTGGTCAAATGACCAAATCTGGCCAAATTTGCGATGGTCGAGTGGATGTTAAAAACGGAATCATACTCTAGCCACACCCACAGCTTGAACCAATTTCATTACGATTGATAGTCCCCGCAACATACCGCTGTACTAATTTTGTGATAATGTTGGATGATTCTTCAAGTATTTAAAATTATTAAAAAAAAACTATGTTGCTGCAGGAAGCTGGAATATGTACCCACTGTTGGATCTGATATAAATTTTGTAGGAAACTATAATAATAGATGATACTTTTTCTCAATTATTTTTATAGTAACGTGGGTCTTCTTTCAAAAGTAATAAGTAAAATTATAAATTTCGTGGATATGAATTGTCTTCGGATGAAGACGATTTGAACCTAATATTTTAAAGTTTTATAAAAACGTTTAGGTTTATTTAGGTAACGGAAACGCAAACTTAAGTATGCATTGCATTTCGTTTGATGGTCCTTATGAAAAAAACAATTCTATATCTTATTCCTGTTATAATAATAGAATAATAGACTTATGATTCATTGAAATAACCTATTTATGGGATTAGACAAGATTTTATTTATCAAAATTAGTGCAAATTCATCAAATATCAAATCGTGACATTTATCTTCATGAAAATTTTCCAAGTAAAGCCATTTTTTCGGTATAAAATTTTAAGGGTCAAAAAATCAACGAAGCTACTGACGTAATAAAGCAAGAATTATTTATAGAGGCGTACATCGTCTTCACGAACTCGTTTTTATTTAACGTGTTCATTATAAAAGCCCGCGATAATACGTTTTTAATGCGATTTTTCACGAAAAATGTGCGTCGACTTAATTCGTTATCGACATCGTACCTGGTAATTGCCCATTTGCCGATAATTAACCGAATAACATTCTTTGGCCTTGTAAGTTAACGACTTATCGAGCTATATTCGTCATGCTTAATATCGCACGTTTTATCGTCCGATTAAGATGTTATGCTTCCATTTTTTCTTATTACACAAGTAGAATGTACGAATCGTCCGTTATTGAATCGTTTTATAATTTGACTTCATATTTTTTAGGATTTTGAACATTTTGAGCGAATGCTTTTGATCCATTGTCGATATAAGTAGATTAACTTGATGTATACGATCCTTTTGATAATATTATAATATGTTTTGTATTTTTTTTAGGTGAATAACATACTTATGAAAGGTTTTATATTTGGATCAAGTTTATATTAATAGAATAAATATCATATTACAATGTTGGTCTTTCATTTTGCGTATATTTTCAGATGAATGTCAATGCTTCAATTTTTTTGGAATATTAATAAAGAAAAAGGTGAATATAATACGCGATTGTAAAGAATAGTTTTTGTTATTAAAATTTTTTAAAAAGTGATTTCTTAATAAAGAAAAAGATACCTTAATTTTCAATGTATACGAAAAAGTTCTTTTTAGTACCTATTGTTTATTTATTATTATGGCTACAAATATACAACATCATCAAAGAATTGATAGTTTACTTGTGTTAAGCATATCCATTTCTATGAATCATTGAAGATAAGTCACATATGATACGGTTAATAGACGGATACATATTCGTACAACCAATCTGAAATTTTCTAACAAAATTTAATTTCAGTATCCAATTCCCTCTAAAAAACTCTCAAACCTTCAACTTTCAATGTATCACACATAATAATAATAATTATACAAAAACCAAACAATCCCCCATCCAACAACAGACACCCACAACAAAACCTACCAAACCCCAAACACCCATCCAACCAACATACACCATTTTGTAAATGGTGGATGTTCGAAAGCGTACAACAGACGATTCCGAATTAACCCCGCGCTCGGGCCCCCGTCGGCGTCTGGGGGGCGGAGGCGCCGCCCCCCCGCCGCGGGGTATTGATCCCTTTCGCCCCCCGCGCCCGGGACGGGGGAGCCCCTCTGCTCCCCGCGTCCTCGCCCCCCCTTTTGGCCGCGGAGCGGATTCTCCGACTGTGCGGCGACACCTGCTCCATCGTAATGATGGTCGAAAATGCGTTTCTTTTGTTCTTTTTTTTTAACCGAATGAATATGTATGGTTTCGGGTGTGGTTTGTTTTTGATTTTTTTTTGAATTGTTATTGGTTGTTTGTTTTTTTAATTGTTATTTTTTTTATTGAGATTTGGTCGTTTTCTATTATTATTTTTTTTTGTTTTTTTTTTTGAATATGCTGGTTTTGGTATAAATAGAAAAAATTTGATAAAAAAATTAAAATGAAATTTGTGCATTATTTTATTCTGTTTATTTGAGATTTGTACATTTTAGATTTATTTTATAATAATAATAATAATAATAATAGTAATAATAATAAT
>JAOXNN020000084.1:895483-913814 GCA_028571205.2 Hydropsyche betteni
CTGCCGCATTTGTTTGGCAAGGCCTTGTCCTGCAGTGGATAACTATAGGCTGCTAATGATGATGATGATGATGATTGCAGAACCAGCTGACGTTCGAGAATTTTTTTTTCATTTTTTCAAATGAACGACCCGAATCGCGACTTTTGGTGATGATGATGATGATGATGATGATGATGATGATGATTTTTTTTCCTTTTTTCAAATGAACGACCCGAGCCGCGACTTTTGATGATGATGATGATGATGATGATGATGATGATGATGATGATAATGATGATTTTTTTTTCTCACATCCGATGTTATTAACATCGGGCCTATATACTAGTATTACAAATAAATTTACAGAAATTTTATTTAAAAAAAAAAAAAAAATTTATCGATGAAAATTATAACCGCGAAATATACACGATAAAAGGGTGCGTGAAAATTTCGAGGTTTTTCCCGAAACGAAATTTCCCTCGAAGGCCAATTTTAATTATGCACCCATCAACCGACGAGATTAGTACGTACTTTGTATTCGCTTAAATTAAAAACCACAAAAACACACATACGTGCATAACAGCAATTTCTCCCCGCAACACGCATCAAGGATCAAGAGCCTTAAAAAACCGCATCCTTGAATCGCGCACCATTAGAGCTGAGGTCCGAGCGATTAAGGGTGCGACCTTCCACCCCGAGGGTTCAGGGTTTCCAAATGGAGGGCCATTAGAGCCTCAGGGTCGCGAAATTTGAATAGTGAACGACAAGTGGCGTAGCTCGGAACGGTCATCGAGACGCCGTTTAATTGATATTCAAAAAAGCGGCGGTGGAAAAACAGAACGATGAAGTCCGGCTTCTGGGAAATGCTTGGAAATGGGGTGGTTTTGTGTTGGGGGGGGGTTTTTTTCATATTTTTATCGTGCCGCCGTTATCGGTCAATTTCCGCACCGGAATATTAGCGTTGTGTTCCGTGGATGAATAATCCGAAAGTCGAGCCGAATAATCGTTTTCAATTAGTTTTTTAGATTGTTACGGAAGGGGTTGTAATAGTATTAAATATTTGTTTGGTGCAGATGATTTGTGAATATTTGGTTTTGAGCGCTTAGAGAATTTATGTGAAACTGTGATTTTTGGATACAAAAATTGTGATTGACTTGATAAAGATTTTAATATGACATTTTTGAATAATTTTTAGTTTAAAAATAATTTTATCCAAATTTTAACTTTAAATAATTGAAAATTAACCAATAAACACATAAAAAAATTTTTTTTTTGAAATTTATTAAAATTAAAATGTAACATTTTTCTTTGAAATGTATTTTAATTAAATTTTCACTATCTTAAAATTTAGATCAAATCGTGAACTGCATGCTGCTCTAAGTGCATAATACCAAAGTTAATATTGAGTTGTGAATTTTCACACAACGTGACTGGGAAGTTATGAAATCGAAACGCTTTTCTAAAAGCTCTATTTAAGCTTCATATGTCGTGCAGGAACTAATTTTAGTGTATTACTTTAAACTATAACCGAAAAAGTGACTTGAATTTTTACTACTGTGTTCTGTATAAGAGTAAGATCGTTAAAAGAATAATAGCACACTAAAACGTCGCACGAGGAAAATAGAAAACTTAAATCAAACATTTTCAACTTTTAACTTTAAATGCTTATTATACCGAACTCGAATAGTTTTTGAAAGTTCGAAATAATCGTTATAAAATTTATTATTAGTGTTTGATATGGAAAAATTTCAATTTGTAAAATCAAGTATTTTATAATTTAAAAAATAAACAACAAATCATATGAATCTTTCACTCAGATCAAATAACGACGCCGTATCATGAACACCACCATTTTTTCACCACCAATCATCCGACCTGCTATTTATTTAATTTTTATTATGTATCCAGGTCAAAATACCGACATTTTCAAAATGTCCACAAGCATGTATGGACAAATGGGAACCAAGAAGGTTTTAAATCCTTTGTTTTTGCGTTTTTTAATCTAGCATGAATTATGTCCGACGGCGTTTCGTGTGAGCCGAAATTCAAATTCCACGTCTCGCTGAGGACACAATGGAATTTCACGGCGTTTCCACATTATTTTCCTTTCTTTTTAATGTTTTTTATTGTTATTTTATACTCATTCATTTGACATACATAGATCTGAGGGTCGCGATAGGGCGACCCAGACGACGAAAACGTTTTACGCTGAAATCGGCAATAATACGTTAAACGGCCGAACGATCTCAGTCCCGATTCATAATTTTGTACTTAATCATATTTTGGTCTTAAAATAATTGCTTTACCTAGAATTTGTCGAAGAAAAAAATTAAATCCGTCCACAGTCGAAAATGTATTTATTTGTATATGATTTCACTAATTCAATTATTCAATTTTTTATTAATACATGTTGGTATATAATGATTTTGTTATTATACATAAAAAAGAGTATTTTTAATGATAAAATGTCAATTTTTTCATTAATATTTAGAATCTAGAGTAGGAAAACTTACAAAATTTAAAATGACTTCAATGAAAAGTAATCTGAATCACTAAATTGCATAAAAATTTGAAAAAATACGACAAACAACTTAACTTATTGATTTAAATTCAATACAATGCCGAAATTTTGTATTTCTTTTATAATGTAAAAACATTGTGTTTGTAAATTCAAAAGCATCGTCACTTTTGCTTAATCATACTTATAATTTTATAATAAAACTTAAAACACTCAAACAAAATTTAAAACAATTTTTCATAAACACTTCATTACGTCGTTTTATTTCAAATTTGAAACAAAACGATCACGCGAGCCCCAAGCCGAACTTTTTCATTCAAAAACAACATCTACAACAAAAACTCGAACACGGCCCCCCGAAAAAACCCCACTTTTCTATTTTTTTCAATATCTAATATCGGAAACATCACGCTTTAATTGCAGCCGAAACAACAACCGGACCACACGAATTCTTTCCCATTTCGTCCTGCGAACAAAACGCTTTTCGTTCAGACCCCGCATTTTCCGCACACGACCAGACCTCAAGGACTCGAACGGCTCACACGACATATTCAAATTTTCGGCAAAGCACGCACCGCACATACGTACAATATATTATATTAAAAAGGCACACGCGCGTACGTCATTTTATAATTGGACTTTTCCACCGGCGCAATTCGAACGGCGTGCCGTGTACTTGATCTCGTTTCGGTGCCGAAAATAAACGCGTCGATAGGCAAAAGCGCGAGATGTCCTTACGTAGATTCAAAATTTGAAAAATTAACTGGAAACGATGTTAATGTTTTATTTTTGTGTTTAATAAAGTTGTGGTGTTTTATGTTCGGTGGTTTAATCGCGAAGTATTAATTTCAATGAAATGTGTTATTTGGGGATTTCAAGGTTTGTTGATTATTCTGTTTCTGCAAGATTCGGCAGATTGATAATATGTACAATATGATCGAAAGGCTTAGGATAAGTTTTAAAGAGGTGATAGGTCAGGTTATATAGATTTTTTGTCATAATAATAATAATAATAATAATAATAATAATAATAATAATAATAATAATAATAATAATAATAATAATAATAACAATAACAATAATAATAATAACAATAACAATAATAATAACGCAATTGTAATAAATAAGTAAGTGATTACTTTATGCAGTAATTTTAAGGTACTGTGAATATACTATAAGTTACTATAAGGTATAAGGTAATATAAGGTACTGATGATATATTAACAACTCTATAAGAAATTGTCTTTTGAAAATTTTGATATTTAAAAAAAAATACTTTTTTATATTTCTCTTAGGTTTTATTTGAACCTAAATGTTTGATAGCAGGATTCTCATATTTTTTTATGAAATAAAAATATCTTATTGTTAAACAACATTGGATTGAATTATTCGACGCTGAATTGAATGCACCTATCCCCGAGAGATCACCAAGTTAACTAACTTATTACTTAATTTAGTTAATATACCTATAATCAACCTGATCTTGAAATATAAATTCGTGTACAACAAGATATAATTTCAATACAAATTTCTTCAAAAATCACTTTTGTTTCATCTCAACAAAATGAAAAAAAATCACACACTCAAAGCCTTCATCTAAATATTCTAAATGCCATAACAAATCCATCAGCAAAAATTTCGCAAAAGACCACAACGATGAATCATCCCGAATAATTAGACACAATCGACTCCGATCTCAGCTACGATTCAGATCGCAATTACAATCGCGATTTTTTGCTCTCGAGCGCGAAATCAGAGCGCGGCATCATTAATCACAGAAACTCACGGGTTTTATTTACGCAGCAGAGTTTTGCATTGAAAAATTCGAAGCGGCCACAATATTAGAACACGTATGTTTTTGAATGCAAGTAACGGGTGAAAGCGCGTCCGCGTATTGTGCACGTCAAGTCATTAGCGAATAACTGGGTCAAATTTATTTAGCGTTCATTGTGTGCTATTGCGCTTTGAGCTATGTACGTAATTTTGTTCACGACCGATGCAGCTCTATGCTAGTTAGTGCGTTTATTTTTTTAAATTTGAATATATAATTGAAAATTGGATTTGATCGCCGTTGTATGTGAACTATTTGGTTTTCTATGGAGATCTTTCTGATCGTGTCGATGGTCAGGTTGGTTTTAATTTTGAATAAAATTATTATAGAGTTGAGTGTTGAAATTTTTTTTAAATTATTTATACACTGATCGTGTCGTATATCGCTTAGCTTCGAGAAGTACGTCTGCGTATTATCGATATGGTTGAGCCGTTCTATTATTTAAAAATGGGAAAATATCAATACATATATAATGATTCCGATTTCTTGCTCTATCGTCCGCCATAAAAATTATATGTACCGGCATCGCGATCACGTGTAATAACAATTATGAGCTTTCGTTGGCGATAATACGAAAAAAAAATTAGGGCCGCCGAGAGGAGGAGAGGGGCTAAATTTCCAGGGCTTGGGCTATTTTCACCGTTTTTGAAAAATGCCGTTTTTTTGGAAAATTCAGTTTTTTAGTTCATGGTTTTTTTTTTTTTCAAAAATATTGAACACTTTCCAACTTTTTCACCAGGGTTCGGAATTTCTCTCATTGTCAGTGGCCCTGCATATGAATAAAATAATTGTAGTAGGTAATGATCTATTTCTATATTCATTTGAATTAGAAAAACTTTGAAAATTATTTGAAAAATGTTTGATGAAAATATTCATAAGCATATAATAATTTTTTTAATATTAATCTGAAGCAAATATGGTGTTAATTGAAGCAGAATTCTCATGGAAATTAAAAAAGAAAATCTATTTACTTAATACAAAATAAATTAGGTACACTGTGGTTTATTCTTTACTACTATTTATTGCTTTAATCGAAGATGACTGTTCTTACAATTAAATTATTCGATTGTTGAAACGTTTTTTATAAAAATAAAAATTTTCCAAACTATTATACTTACGTGAAATTTATTCTCAGAATACACCTATTATTAAATTTACTTGAAAAAAACTATAGAAAGAAGTTAATTAATTTTCATGTCTACCTCTGCTTTCAATTAGTCTGGTCCAAACTCATAGAACTTTCTGCGTCAACTTCGGAACTTCCCGCCGACGTGGGCGAAGAGTTTCATTCGCTGGCAAATGCAGAAGGTTGACAACCTCTGGCAGGTTGTTGGCGTGTCTTTTGACATTTTGTGCAAGCGAATTGCGCACTTTTTCGGCCACTAATTGCACGAGCACGATTGCGAAGCGAGCGCCCAGCTTTCTCCGAGTGCGTTTCGCATTCGTAATTCCGACGCTCGAATTCAAAACGCTATTTGTTTAACAAAACCCAGATTTTCCATACGAATCTTCAATACAAACAAAGAAGAGATTATGATTGTTTATTTTGTAGAGAATAAACCGAAATTTATGTGAAATAAATATGAATGTTTCGAATTCTAATTCATCATGATAAATTATCGAATTCGATTAGAAATTTTCAGATATAAATAAGATTTATGATCTAAACATCTATTATAGAAATGCAAAAAGTTAATAGACAACTCGAACGTTCAATACGCTAAAAAAACAGTAAATTCCTTCGATAAATCACCCCCATATCCCCATAAAGGAAGACAACGCTTCCAATAAATCGCGCCGGCCACGATCTCGATTTAAGTTTATGGCGCAAAATGAGCTTCGTTATTACGACACACACACACCTCCAATTATAATAAAGTTCTCGCTTTACTTAGCCCCACTTATTGCCGATGAATGAATGGGTTTTCTGTTCGCGAACGATTAGATAGGCGAGCCACGTTCTGCGACCGACCGTTAAACGGCCGGTCGCCAATTAACCGTTAACAATGATACCATTTTCTCGCTCCGGCGGATAAGAAACGGTGCAAAAAACGTCGCTGAAATGCAAACCCGGATCTAGATCCGGAATAAATATGGAATTCGACGATCTAATGGTAAAATTGAATATATATATTTTAATAAAAAAATCTTAGATAAACAATGAGAAAAGATTTGCTTAATGGAATTCGTAATGTTGCGTCGTGCGGTGTTGTGTAGTTGAGTACTCACGTTTTCAATTGGCCTGTCTGTAAATCCGTTCATACGTCTGTCTCTGTTTGCCTGCGACATTCTGGTTATTCGTTTGATTAGATAAACTGATGCTGTCTAACATGCAATGTACGCGAGTTAACACGTTTGTTGTATACGTAATAAGCATGCAACGATGGAGGAGACGACGAGATGGACGAATGCCCAGGGCGTGTAAGTGAAAATTTTATTGGTTTATATAATAAAATTAACGCTTTTCAAACTCGTTTATTAATTTTTCGATACGTTTTATGTATTATAGTTAAAGCTCATATGTTTGGGAATTCAAAAATGGTTCGTTCAATGCATCAATCTGTCTATGACTAATTTTTGATTTCATGTGGAATGTATTTTATCGCATGAAAATTAAAAAGGTTTTTGAATTACTACTGAATCTTTTTGATAAAATGAAAGTATAGATACATTTAATTAGTTTTCTGACATACGTTGTCTGATGCATCACTGTCAATCGGTTCAAATGTCACGTTTTTGAAAAAAGCACGTTCTTTACAAAAAAGGTCAAATGTATTTGAATAGTAACTAATCTTGTGTTGTGTTAGTCATAGAATATTAAGAAAACATATTATCAGTCGAAATACGTCGACAAAATAACGTTGATTCAATCTTATTTATTTGATCATGTTAAATGATAAACATGTACTATTTATTACAAAAATAATTTTGATTGATTACATTCGGATTGCATCTACCAACTAAGCGACATGCACCTACTTATTATAATTTTATACATCATGAATTCGATCAAAAACGAAAAAAACTACGGCTTCTCTCAAACCATCCATATTCATTAATGCAAGTTTCATGAATAATCCGATTAAACACCATCATAATCTCTCGCAGGCATTTTTCACAATCAACCATATCCAAACGAGCACCTTATAACCCTCACATGAATAATGACATTGGGTCAGGCGTATAATATCCTCGGCAAAAAGGCAGAAACTGCTTCGGGGCTGGAACAAAACGCAAGAAATCGAGTTAAGTACCTTTCCACCGAAGGAATCCACCTCTTCGTACACGAAGGGAATTGCGAAGGGCATGATGCATTTAATGCATATCTTTTCTCTCGGTTTGTTAGATAGTATCTGAGCCGGGGACTCGCCGTATACTATTATTTATATGCAATTTGCGATGTGTTCTTGGAACGTTGGACTTGAACGGATGAAACTGGTTCTTCGCGGATGCCTCGTCTGGTTCTTTGGGATTTTGCTGGTTTTTTTTTATTTCGCTTGAGAGATTGTAGGTGGGTGGCTGAAGAGCGTCTTCAGGCATTGATTGATCGGAAGTTGAGACTTCAGGAGGTGAACGGGAATTGACGAGGTCGTATTTGTACATAGATTTTCGTAATATTAAAGGATACGTTATATATTTAAATTAAATAATCAAATATATTACATCTATACTATTACAAGCGTAAATAATCATTATTTTTAAAATTATTTTTAATGTGTTAAAAATAAATAAAACACTTCGCAGACGAGTACTTGAACTAGGGTGAGAGAAGCCGAGAAATTTCCTCTCATCAAACCCTCAAGGGTTTTTTTTTATCCCTTCGTCGCTTTTCCTCACTTTATCGTTGGTTCCTTTTCGTCCTTCTTCCAGGAATTTTCGAGGGAGAAAATCGTTTACGGAGACGCAAGGGCGTATCCGGAAAAACTCTCTAGATTATTTACAACGAGTCACGAGCGAAAAACACGAGGGTGCTAAAGTTGAAGGCTCAAATTACATTACGTCTTTATTTGAACGATTTTAAATACGAAATATAAAGGAAATAGATTTTCATGAACGAAAATCAATAATGCATTTTTTTCAATAACTAATAATAAAAATTATTGATCGAATTATTGATCTGATCGATCAAAACTCAAAATCGATATTTAAAAAAATATTTTTTCACAAGCTTATGTTGAATCATAATTTCGATAAAACAAAATATTTTAATATAATAGATATTGTGTTATTATTGATATATTTTCATAATTTAGTATCGTTTTCCGTATTTACAGTAAAACAAACATTAGCGACACGCACGCAATGTGACATGTCATCGAAGAGGCGTACATGAATAAATTACACAAAATCAATAATGTTTACCTCGCTCGGTATTGGATTTAGAAAATCGAGAAAGTGCGACGAAGCACGACTTTATAGGGTAAAATACTAAGGGTGGGTGAATGGGGAGGAAATTGGGTGTTGGGAGTTTGAAATCGAGGTTGGGGAAAACCGGAGTATGAGAAATTCTCTCATCCTTTGTGCGAAGGCTTCGGTTCTTGCTCGTATTATCTGCGAACAATGGGAGGCATTTGCCAATTTTGTGTACTGCACATATTCATATTCATAACATGTATGTAATTTTTTTATGTTGAAAATAATCGCATTTAAAAAATGAATAATATATTTAATTTCAATGCAATGAAATATTTTTAAAATGGAAACTATTTTTAAATGGAAATGGAATGGAATTGATAAACGATACACTTTCACCGAAACATTTAGCACGTTCGCTTTTGAAAAAGTGCACAAATTAAATTAAATTTATGGACCCTTCATCAAGTCTGATTCCCCGCCTACCGGCGCGCCTAATGACCGCCCACACGAATAATTAATTAATCAAAACAACGAAGGGCGTACCAAAGGTCAATTAATGAGGCCCTTGACACGAAACATTCACAGGGTCGAACCAAGGGACTAATTGTAACTTCGATCAAAAGCCGTGTACATCTTTCGTACCAAATATTATCCAAAACGATAAATTTAGTCTCTATAATATATTATTTTTATCGATTAGTTTTATTTGTTTAGAATTGATGCGAAAGTATGATTGTTTATTTTGAATATGAACATAAACTTCGAATTTAATCTAAGTCAACGCGTTTCAGCGAATATTATTAAAACTTTAAATGATAATAATGACGATGATGATGATGATGCTATTGTATATATTTTTATTAAAATAATCTCTTGTATAAGTTACAGTCAAAGTGTACTTCTCAGTTAAAATATAGTTAGACTAGTTAAAATATATTTTGTCTAACCCACGTAGTTATTTCGTCTGACACAATGGAAATATGATTTAACTGGTCAGAGTCAGACAATGTGTATTTTAATGTCAACTAACAAGCAACTAACAATATTGTTGATTCGAGTTAGTTATATCAATAATTAAGTATAATTTCAGTATTTTTCTAAAGGTTTTTGAATTTTGAACTGTCTTTCGACAAAGTAAGATTATTAACATTGTAATAAATTGGCGATATGATAATAATGGCACAAAAAATTTTACTTGTCTACTAATATGAGTCATTAAACGTCACTTGTCCATTGATATGGACTCGAAACATACGTTTTTGTGATGATTGCTTCGTTGATTATTCTATTTCTAAATTTTTTTCAATAATCAAATATAGAAATAAAATACGCATATGGTTTAATATAAATATTCTTTTCAAATATCTGAACCCATCTGTCAAGTTGAAAATGCAATTTAACTAGTGAGCACCAGTTAAACTGTATTTTCATCTTTTGAAATATACCATAACTAGAAAATTTGTATTTAAATACACTTTATCTAAAACGTCAGAAAAAATATACTTAAACTAATAATACACTTTGACTGTAACATATACACGCATTCATTTGCATATTAATAATATATATAAATGAATGCATATAGTAAAAAAAACATTAAATTAACCGAAATTGTATTAAAAAAGAAAACAGATCGAAAAAATAAAAATAAATCATTCGCATAAAAACCAACACCTCACTACAAAAAAAAACAAACTGAAAAAGTCAATCGAATATATATTTGACGTCTTTGGAGATTATCAAAGGCGTGCCGATCCTCTCGAAATTCTGCAGCACCCTCTCGTGCTTATGGTCGTTTTTCATCGCTATTATCATATTGTTGCAGGTGTAGAGGTAGGCATTGCACCCCAACGAATGGTGGGTGGAACACCTCCACCTCACCTTGCCGGAGTTCAGCCCGTGGTGGATGCTGTAAGTGTAGCCTCTGTATTTCACCAGTTGTTTGCCACGTTGTGACCTTACGAATTCGGCAACTGAAATTTTATTTGGAAAGTAAGTTTCAGGTTTGGTTGTTGTCTCGAATGTGTCTGATGTGTTTCGTGTGTTTTCGGTGGTTGGGTGTTGAATGGGGGTGTCGATTGTTTGAGAGGGGTAGTTGTGTGGTTGAGATGATGGAGGTGAGTTTTTTTTTTTAATAAAAATAATAGAAATATTTAATAATAAAAAAATAAAATAAAATAGAGTGCAGTTTAGATAAAGAAAGTCTTAAAAATAAAGTGAAATAAAAATTAAAATGAATACACATTTATTTGTAAAAACATTTACTCAAAAATTTTGTTCAAAACATATTTCGAGAATTGAAAACAAATATATCAAAAATACAAAGTTACCCCAATTTCCAGTATATATATATATATTTTTTAATGACACATAAAATGATATATTTCTTGATGATTTATAGACGTCAAGTCTTAAGTTATAATAATCGATACAAGCTAAATGGCACATCATATAATACATCAGATAGAATCACCGATTTAAATTTTAAGCACACATCGTTCACAACAAAACACATTTAGTAAGACATACATATATTATAGTATAATGTCTATAATTAATCAACCAGATGCAGATACGCAAATTGGTTAAACCACAACGATACTTTAAGTATTTCCTCAGTCACTCTTTCAAGATAAATCATATATCTCGACCGGTCCATTAAAATTAATAAACATTTATTAATTTTAATGATTCTGAAAATGGTCCAGTAGTTATTTTTATCAATATTAATTAGCATTACCGTCAGTATTTAGAACGATATTCGTACACATTATATGTGATTTAGATCCGAAATGTTTGCTCATTTTTTTCCTGAGGGAAGATTGTCTAGATTCTCTTCCAGTTCCTGCTGGTTCTACTAAGAAATGTTTCCATTGTAAAGATACATTTAATCCTCTTCTTTGCATAATATTTACTTTTGAACAGTAATTGCATCCCAATTTTCCATCACGAACCATCAAACCGTCATATTTTACTATGAACATCTCTTTTTGTTTTTGACTCCAACAGTTGGGAAGGGAACGATCTGAAAATTTAACAATTTCATGAGTAAGACAAATCAATGATTTCTTTTATTTGACGTTAAATTTAGAATTATATAAACCCATATATTGTTTAGTACGATCTATTAACTTAAAAGAATAATTAAAAAAATAACAAAAACAACTGTTTCAAAATAAAAATATCGTGATAAACAAGGTATGGGTATATCTGAAATACAGTTAATTCTCTAAAATATTTAGGTCTTTAGAGAATTAATTGTTGATAAGTATAATTGGAAATATGAGCACCTTTTCAAATTTTTTGGAGACTTTCAGATTATCAAGTTTCAGGTAATTTTGCCAATTGATATTCAAGCTAAAAAATAAACTTTTACTTTTAAAAATTTGAAATTTTGAAAAAAAAAATCATATTAAATTTTGATATGATAATGTGATATAATATTATTATAGAAAAATATATTGTGATAAAAAAGTTGGTTATTAACAAAATAATAATAATTTTCCAACTGAAAACAAATCAATAAGAACATTTTTTTTCAATTATGTTTATTTTATAAAACAAAAGCTACCATTTTATACAGATATGATATAAAGTACTCCCTCATCACACAAAATATAAAAAAAAATCAAATAAACTTATTGTTACATAAAATACTGAGCTGACAACTACCAACAAAAATTATTATAGTATGGTCTGGACCTATGATTGTGAGTATCTTTTGCATAAACTATAATATTTTCGACTGTGTGAATTAGGGCATTACATGAGGGTTTGTTGCAAACCCAATGGGTTTTTCCTGATAAACAACTTGAAAATTTCAAATAAAACACATTATTCTTGTATAAGATCACTCGTTTCCCTCGGCGAGAAGTTGTGAAAATTGCTGAAAAGAAGCGAAATAATTTGATATTAGATTTTTTAATAAAGGTATATTATATATACATGAGAGAATCAAATATTGTCATATTAATTTTTTTCAGAAAAAATCGAAATGAAACTAGATACGATATTATAATTAATTTTTATTCTAAAAATATTGAATATAATAGAATTTTATAAAAAAATCTTTATTCGTAATAGACTTTTAAATGAAAAAAATTGTTTTTATTACAATTTTATAATCTTAATGAATCATAACAGTAAAGCAATGTATTTATTGTAATAAAATTTTCAAAATTGATTTATTTATCACTTGATTCGTTATTGTAAAATAATTCATGAAAATGATGGCTCTTGACTTTCACAATTCTACCTTTAATCGTGTGAATTCTAGCTGTGCACTGGAATTCAGTTCTTTTATTTAAATCCCTATATTTTATTTTGATAATTAGATCTTTTTAAAAATTCTGACCCATTATAAAGTAGATAAAGGTATCCCATTTATGTTTGTCTGTTACATGCTGAAAATTGAAATAAAAAAAATATATATATCAAAAGAAAAAATTAATAAAATGAAGCCAAATAAAAAAAATTTAATTTGATAGTATAAAAAAAGTAAAAATAGAAAATAGGCTCGAAAATAAAAGAGTGTGATGTTATTTTTATTTGGAAATAATAATAACACAACATATATTATCATATGCAGTATTTACAACGTACGCAAATTAGTAAAGTCAGTTAAATACTTAATGGAAAATAGAAAAAGAAAATTTATAACGAATTTGAATATTAAAAATTCCTAACGATGTGGTCTTAATCCAATGGTAAGTATTATATAATAAATCTAACTAGAGACCGCGCTTATTGCTTAACTTCTGTAATGAATACAACAAAAACTCAAAATAAACATTTCAATACAAAAAAAATCTATCTAAAATACCGAATAAACCATTTACATATTCAATTTCATAATTCTTGCGATAGGCTGCCGAGAATGAGCCGGCGGAGGATGGTTATGGTCGAGTTTCTCTCTTATTATTATGTCATCGATAGTGTGCAGACAAGCGTGACAGCCTTTATAGTTGTGGGTGGAGCAATTCCAATATTTTTTAGAGTTTTTTTTAGTCCAGGGCCCTTCTTTGCGTCCGCAAAAGGTGTAACCTTTGTATTTGATCAGCGTGTTTCCCTTTTGCGAAATTACGTATTGTGCTACAGACAGAAAGAAAAAAGTTTAATTCGTTGTTTTGAAAAACTGATTGCCTAAAAGTTGAAGAGAGTCGATGCTTGTCGTTGGATGTGTGTAAATATAAAGCGTCTCTATGGGCGTTGGTTGTTAAGAAAAAAAAATTCAATCAATGAAATTTTCGTTTTATTATATTTCAATTTTATGAAGTATAAATTAACAATCGTATACATTGAAAGAATGTTAATGTTTTTTTTTTAATCAGAGGAAAAAAAAGCGAAAATAATACAAGGATATATAAAAAATAACATTGAGAATATTTTCGAGGATAACATTGAGAATATATTTTTTTTAATATATATTCTTCAATAATTTTTTTTCAACATATTTTTTGACTTTTGCAATGAACATAAAGCAAAAAAACGAACTCAAACTAAGGATTTTAATAAAAAAAAATCTGTATCGTGTATTCAAGTATCGAATACATTATTTAAAAATTGAAATTAACAAGAAAGGCAACTATGGAATAGCTGATGGAGGATGGTTATGGTCACATTTCTCTTTTACTATTAAGTCGTCGATAGTGTGTATTTTGGCGATACAGCCTTTATTGTTATGGGTGGAGCAATTCCAGTATTTTTTTATATTATCCCTTTTATTTTTTCCTTTGGGAGTGTAAAAGGTGTAACCTTTGTATTTGATTAGTCTGTTTCCTCTTTTCGACGTTACGTATTCTGCTATAGACAAAAAGAAAAAAAGTTTAGCAAAATATAATAAAAAAATCATTTTGATTTTTTTATTGTTCTTCATTGCAAAATAATAATACGTTTTAGAAAATGGAAAAATTTGTATTTAAAATCAAAGAAATAAAAAAAAAAAACATCCAAAACGGTCCATATCGTCTATTCTAAGAATAAAATACACTTCAAAAATTCCAATTAACTAAACAGGAAACCGAGGAACAGTTGACGGAGGATGGTTATGGTCATATTTCTCGTTTACTATAACGTCATCGATAGTGTGTACTCTGGCCTTGCAGCCTTTATAGGTGTGGGTAGAGCAACTCCAATATTTTTTTGACGATTCCACTTTTCGCTTGTCTTTGCGTGTAAAATAGGTGTAGCCTTTGTATTTGATTAGCGTATTTCCTTTTATCGAGGTTACGTATTCAGCTACAGAAAAAAAGAAAAAAAAATTAGCAAAATATAATTAAAACAATCATTTTGATTTTTTTTCAGTGCTCCTCATTACAAAATGATAATGCGTTTTTGAAAAACAGAAATATTTTGTATTTAATAAAAAATACAGAGATATAAAGCAAAAGAACAAACTCAAATTAAGGATTTTAATAGAAATAATTAAAATAAAATCCACAACTATCCATATTATCTATTCTATGAATCGAATACACTGTTTAAAATTAAAATGAACGGACAGGTAACCGAAGAATAGTTGACGGTGGATGGTTATGGTCAGATTTCTCGCTGATTATTACGTCACGGATAGTGTGTATTTTGGCCCTACAGCCTTTATTGCTGTGAGTGGAGCAATCCCAATATTTTATTGAATTTTCCTCTTTACACTTGCTTTTGCGTGCATAAAAGGTGTAACCTTTGTATTGAATTAGTCGTTTTCCTTTATTCGAAATTATGTATTCTGCTACAAAAAAAAGAAAAAAAGAGTTTAAAAAATATAATAAAAATCATATTGATTTTCTTCATTGATCCTCATTACAAAATAATGATGCATCATTGAAAAATGGAAACATTTCGTATTTAACAACAAATAAAAAGGTATAAAACAAAAGAGCAAACTCAAACTAAGAATTTTAATATAAATAAATAAATACATCCATAACAGTCTATATCGACTATTCTAAGAATCGAATACACTTTGAAGATTCAAATTAACTAGACAGGAAACCGTGGAACTGTTGACCTAGGATGGTTATAGTCATATTTCTCGTTCACTATTACATCATCGATAGTGTGTACTTTGGTGTTACAGCCTTTATGGGGATAGGTGGAGCAATTCAAATGTTTTTTTGACTTTTCCCCTTTACGAACTTGTCTTTGCGTGCTCTAAAGGTGTTAACTTTATATTTGACTAGCATTTTTCACTTTTTCAAAATAATTTATTCGGCTACAGACCAAAAGAAAATAAGAGTTTAGAAAAATTTAATAAAAATCATTTTGATTTTTGTCAATGATCCTTATTACAAAATAAAAATGCGTTTTTGAAAAATGGAAATATTTTGTATTTAATAAAAAATACAGAAGTATAAAAATAACAAACTCAAATTAAGGATCTTAATAGAAATAATTACAAAAAAAACATCCACAACTATCCATATCGTCTATTCTAAGAATAGAATGCATTAGTTAAACATACAAATTAACAAGAAAGGCAACTATGGAATAGTTGATGGAGGATGGTTATGGTCACATATTACGTTTACTATTACGTCACAGATAGTGTGTATTTTGGCGTTACAGCCTTTATAATTGTGGGTGGAGCAATTCCAATATTTTATTGAATTTTCCCCTTTACACTTGTCTTTGCGTGCATAAAAGGTGTAACCCTTGTATTTGATTAGCCTGTTTCCTTTTTGCGAAGTTACGTATACTGCTATAGACAAAAGAAAAAGAAGTTTAGCAAAATATAATAAAAAAAACATTTTGATTATTTTTCAGTGATCCTTGTTACAAAATGACGCGTTTCTGAAAAACAGAAATCTTTAGTATTCAATAACAAATACACAGGTATAAATGAAATAAAAAATCAAACTAAGTATTTTAATAGAAATTAAAAAAAAAACATCCACAACGATCCATATCGTCTATTCGAAGAATCGAATACACTTTAAAAATTCAAATTAACTAGACAGAAAACCGAGGAAAAGTTGACGGGGGATGGTTATGGTCATATTTCTCGTTTACTATTGCGTCATCGATAGTGTGTATTTTGGCGTTACAGCCTTTATTGCTGTGGGTGGAGCAACGCCAATATTTTTTTGACTTTTCCCCTTTACACATCTCTTGGCGGGCAAAATAGGTGTAATCTTTGTATTTGATTAGCATTTTTCCCTTTTTCGAAGTAATGTATTGTGCTACAAACAAAAAGAAAATAAGAGTTTAGAAAAATTTAATAAAAATCATTTGGATTTTTGTCAGTGATCCTTATTACAAAATAAAAATGCGTTTTTGAAAAATAGAAATATTTTGTATTTAATAAAAATACAGAAGTATAAAGTAAAAGAACAAACTCAAATTAAGGATTTTAATAGAAATAATTAAAAAAAAAACATCCCCAACTATCCATATTGTCTATTCTATGAACCGAATACACTGTTTATAAATTCAAATTAACGAGACAGGTAACCGAAGAAAAGTTGACGGAGGATGGTTATGGTCACATTTTGCACTGACTATTACGTCATCGATAGTGTGTATTTTGGCGTTACAGCCTTTATTGCCGTGGGTAGAGCAACGCCAATATATTTTTGACTTCCTTTTACACTTGTGTTGGCGTGAGCTAAAGGTATAGCCTTTGTATTTAACTAGCATTTTCCCTTTTTTCGAACTTATGTATTCTGCTACAGACAAAAATAAAGGTTTAGTAAATTTAATAAAAAAAATCAATTTGATTTTTTTCAGTGATCCACATTACAAAATAATAGAGCGTTTTTGAAAAATGGAAATATTAAATTGAAAATAATATACGTGTATGTATATAAAAAAAATGATTTATTTGATTTATAATATATGTCATACATATGCATATATAGTTATATGAATAGTATTGGAGTTATAAATAATATGTAAATTTAATGAATGTGCTGCTTTAATTATAAATGATTAAAAATGGTCATTTATTAATTCGTTTCGAATATTTTATAAGAAAATTATGAAAAACAAAAATACATCAATGTTCATTATTTATCTTTATGCTACATATTGTTTAATTTCCACGATGGATATAAATCAAAAGATCCAACTCAAACTAGGATTTAAAAAAAAAAAAAACAACGACTCATATCGTCTATTCTAAGCATTTAATGCACTATTTAAAAATTTAAATTGACGAGAAAGACAACCGAGTCGACGGAGGATGGTTATGGTCATTTTTTAAGTTCACTATTATGTCATCGATAGTGTGTATTTTGGCGGAACAGCCTTTGTGTTTGTGGGTGGAGCAATTCCAATATTTTCTTGACATGTCCCCTTTACAAATTGTTTGTCGTCCGCTAAAGGTGTAACCTTTGTATTTGATTAGCCTGTTTCCTTTTCGCGAAGTTACGTATTCTGCTAAAGACAGAAAGAAAAAAGTTAAACTATATTAAAAATATCATTTCATTTGTATTCGTGATCCGATTTCTGTGTGTGTATGTGTGTGTCAGTTTGAATGACGCTCGCGACTTTAAAGATATAGTATTCTAATATGGTCTTTATGCGCATACTGTTAACGTCTATAATATGATGCTTATTACCTACTAACTACTGGCTTAGCCTATATGTCACAAAAAAATAACAAATGAACTATTTTGATTTTATTAATTAAATATTAAATATTCAAATCGGGT
>JAOXNN020000084.1:924821-944442 GCA_028571205.2 Hydropsyche betteni
AAATATTTTATTATTTAATTTATTATATGATTATTTAATGTCAATTGGAATGTACACGTAAAATTATTTAATTTTATATTTAAAAAAAATGTCAAGGAGCCCTTATGTAATTTTTGCATCAGGGCCCAAAATTTCTAGCTACGCCTCTGTCATATACCTACATCCCACGATTGGCTTGAAAAAACGTAACGCACTTTCAAACAATATTTCTATCAGAAAACTTGCATATTAAAAGCCTTTTTCTGGAAAACGTACACTTTTCAGATTTTCACCATCCAAAATAAAACCATAAAACCAATCAGCACAGTAACTTCGAAATATGTCTACCACAATACTAAAACGAAAACACGACATTTTTCAAAATCCCTATCAAAACGTAGCCATTTTCCAACAAACATTCCAAAATCCCAACCACCTGTCTAACCTACGACCATCAAACATTCTGAAATCGCGCTCGAGCAGTGATTCTCAATCTTCTCGCAATGTCTGCGTCGTTCGAAAAGCGCACTCATAATTGAATTAACCGCCAATTAAACGTAATAGATTGTCGGTGTTCTTGCATTGGCCCATTGTGAAGGTGCGAGCGAGACGAAAGTATCCGTTGGGCGTCGTGAGTGCGAAAAGGAAGGATGTATGGCCCTTGGCGTGGGGGGCGAGACCGAAGGGAATTCGTGGGCGAGGGGAGGGGGGGCGCTGAACTTTGAGCCTTGAGCTGGTCACGCGGTGGTTACTAAGTTTGTGTTTATTTTATTTTTGTGTTTGAATATGACGTGAATGTTGGATTTGTTATATTGATTTTATTGTATTGTATTTATTTTCGAAAGATGAGAAGATGTTTTTTTTTATAAATAAATTGTGCAATATTTGGACATTTTTTGCCTACCATTTTCTTTTATAGAAGTTAATTACTTTTTTATTTTCTCAACTTTTTCATATGAAAAATAAATTATATGTGAAAATGACAATCGTTTAGTATTTTTGAATGATACAGTTCCTACTAATTATCGAAGTTAAGTAGATATGGTGCTGTCAGTGAATGGGTTTGAGTGCGTAGTTGATTGTGAAGAAAAATATTAGTATGTATTTAATTACATACTTGATAGTTATAATAGTAATATCAGTTTTCTTTCGACACAGTGCAGAAGGAAAAAATCCAAAAGTTCCTGTTGATGCCAAAAAGGACTTTTCTTACAATAAATTTTTCACTGTAGATTGCATATGACTTTTTTAATGAAATAATCCAAAATGGTTATACTTTGCAGCATCAACGTAGTTAGGGGGGGGGGGAGGTCATGGTCTCCCTCTGAATTTCAAACACAATGACAGATTATACTTAAGAGTTATATTGAAATACACCACTTGATCGTAATATATTTAAATCAATTATTTGAATGTCTTGATTAGGTACACACTATATTTCAAATTAAAAAAAATCAGCATATTTTCATCGCATGGAATCGCTTACATATGAAAAGTTGTGTTTCCCCCCCCGCCCTTTTTCAAAATTCTGGCTAGTAAGAATTAATTTGGTACTTTTATTTAAATAAAATTATCAATTTAACTAAATATATTCATATATAACTTCATATCGAATAAATAATTGATACATTTTTTTAAAACTGAAGTTTTCAAGATCAAATAAAATAGATTACTTATCTCGAAACACGAATTATTCAAACAAATTTTCAATCGATCAAAAAATAACCAACCAACAATCCCAAACCTATTCACAAAATCCGATCTCCATACGATCTTATCATCTACGTCTCGACCGAAGCAAAAACAAAAATAACGTATCGATTATATGCGTTTGTAAAACGGAATAGCGAAACTGGCACGAGAGTTGTTAGCGCTATTATGGCGCGGTATTTATTTATATACACACACATATTGTATTAATTAAACTTCATGGTCACCCTGTGACATCACCGGCTCACCTCGCTCGCACCACAGGCGCTGTCTACTGCATAGGCGTCGCAAACTTTTTATCTTTTTTTCCCTATTTATTTATTATCTGTTATATTTTATCTTTTTACATGTGCGGGGAAATGATGTATGGTCGTCGGTTCGATGGGATTTTTGTTATTGTTGGTGGTGAAAATTTTGTTCGAATGGGTTCGGTTTGGTGTTGATTTTGGTAATGCGTTAGCATTGATATATGGTGAGGTGGAATTGGACTTTGGCTATTTATCAAATGTTACTGATAAGAGTATGATGTAAAAATATGAGTAAATATGGCAGTTGTTTTGGATCAGTGTCCAATTTTGAGTTTGTTGAATCATAATATTTGATTGAAATGGAATTCATCTTTATTTTTTCTACATTGAATGTGTAAATTGTACAGAATGATTTTAAGGGAGATGATTTTAAAATGAATTTGATTTATATTATTGTATTAGAATTTATTTGTTGAAAATAAAATGAAAATCTTCAACGCATACTCTGATTTATTTAGAAATAAAATTATTTCTAGCTATAAAAATAGTAATTTTTATCTATCTCGCATAAATAAAAATTTCTATATATATCTTCATAATAATCTTATATTTTTTTGATTTTGTTACAGAAAAAATTAATCATAATCAACCGTTTTTCGGACTTCATGAGTACAAGCGATTTTTAATATATTTATTTACTAAAACAATGTTGTCTAATTGATGTATTTCCAGTTCATCAAAAGTTTTCGAAAAATAAAACATCCTATTTCCAGTGTTCGTTATATTCATTATTGGAAAACTGGCCTACGGAGTGCAAACATTCTTCAGATTTAGATATCTATTCATAAAATTTAATAAATATTTGGTAAATAAGTCAAATTAGCTATATAAATTTCCTAAACATCTATTTATTTTATAAATTATTATTAAACGACGAAATACTTTTTTTTGGTTACCAAACGGCACAGCGGATGAAAGTCTCAAGAGTGTCAAACATTATTTTAACGGATAAATGAAAATTATTTTAGCGGATAAACGAAAAAAAGATTTGAGAATTTTGATTCTACTTCAAATTTATATTTATACGAGTCTGAATAAGTGTTAATAACAAATTTAAAATGCAGAAAAAATATCAATATTTTCAACAAGATTTGATCTGAAATTTTTGTGAAACGCATATATTGAAACACGTTTCTTGCAATGAAAAGTAAATACAGGATAATAAATTATTTGCACTACTGGTTTTTTTAAATTATACAACAAACAAAAGACACCAAATCAAAAACAAACAAATCTGAACACCCAAACACAAAACCGTCAAAATGGCAACGAGTTCCCCAGACAAAATACCACTAGAATTTCCAACCAAATTTGAATAAGCCACACACCACGATCTCTCTATCGCACAGAAGGTTAGACGAACGACCTCGCCGACATCCTTCAGCATAATTTCATCCTTAAACAGCACTCACAAATAACAAACGGTAATGCACACCGAGCAAAATTATATGGACACTCGGTTGACGCTCAGCGACCTCAGCCGCATACGAAACCAGGTTGAAATTTACATATATATCTTTGTCATTTGTACGCCTCGGTGTGCGGACACGGGCGTTTTCGTATGGGTCTATGTGTTTTCGTGAGGTGTGTGCGTTTTTTTCGAGCCATTCGGTGACGAAAAGCGGCTCTGAATAGTGCCTCTATGCGGCGAGTGAAAGGCCGAAAGTTGTTCACAATGAAAAGTCGCCTCTCACGAGTTGAGATTGTTCGTTGAGATGTTTTGCAGAAGTCGGAGTGGATGAGGTGTGGATAGGTTTGTTTTTTTATTGTGAAACTTTGAGGTATGCTTGAATTTATACTATGTAATTTGATTGGTGTTGAATCAACATCGTCTTATGTAGAATATGCGAAAATCACTTTTGAAGGACAAGGATTTCAAATTATTATTGAATATTAAAAATCATCTCTTCTCGGATTGTTTTAGGGTGGTCTCCATGGTAAATGAAAACGTATTAGCACGTCCGTATCTTATGCTCACAATAAAGGCGTTGTTTTTTAAATCAATGGTATACGCATCCATATACAGATCGTACTACTTATTGCTTATCTTCTATGATCGATAAGAATAAATGTGTTCAACAAGATGAATAGATGTTGAATATTTTTTCGTTAATACTAAAAACATTAAATTTAATTAATCATTGAAATTACTTGGCATATAATATAAACTGCAAATGGACGTAATAATATATTATTAGTGAGAGAATATTTCGGTAAGGAAAGGTTTTAATATTCAACTGTATCTACCGAGATTTTATCATTTTCTCAAATGATATAAGGAAAAACGGAATGGTTTTTTATTATTGATTTTAGATACATTACACAATACAATGATAAAATAAGATATCACAAATAAAAGGATCAACTATCCTCTCATTTTGATCCAAGTTCTAATGCAAAGTATTCAGAATTTAAAATTAATATACCTACTAAATCAAAAATAGACAGTCACGATGATAATACTAAAATCATTTCACAAACACTTTTACCTTATTCAAAACCCACGAAAAAAAGCAACAATAATCTCTACAACAATCAAAATCAATTACAATCCGACCTTTTCCAAAGAGCAACCCATAAACAAAGCAAATCAATTACACAAAAAAAAAACCACCGCCAAATGAAAAATCACGCACATTCAATTTAATAAGACATTTTTCAACGAAACGAGCGCGTGGGCAACCAGAACGATGCTTCGTTAATTCACAAAGAGCAATCGTATTAGTTTACATGACAATGGTGCACGAGTTGTCGCGCCGAAGGGGTACCCGACGGACGGGGCACCCACGCCGGCTCTCCACACACATAATAATACTAAGCGACGACTATGGCCGGTACAAAAGTGCAACCTCGAAAGCCTTCCGAAAATGGCCACGGCCGCAGCCCGAGCCGAATGGCAACACACCGTGTCCAATTAAGGCGTAAGCTAAGTCAATTAAAATTCGTAAACAGATCGCGGTCGTGTGTGTGTGTGCGAGGATTTTGATTGAGATGTTTTCGAATGGGCGATTTGTGTCGATGAAGTGTTGTCATAGGTTGTCGAAGTCGTTGTATAATGTTGGCTGTGGGATGAGATCTTTGCGATGTATCGTTGAAAGCTTGGGTTTTAATTCTTGGGTAGTCTGAATACTAAATGTTAAAAATTATTCTTTACTAGTAAATAGGCCCGATTTTTATAACACCGGCTGTGATTTTGTACCCGATTTGAATATTTAATATCAAAATAGTTCATTTTTTTGAACATATAGGTAAAGCCAGTAGTTTGTAGGTAATAAGCATCATATTATAGACGTTAACTTTATACGCATAAAGGCCATAGTCGCGAGTGCGACCGAAATCACGAGCATCATTCGAACACACAGACACACAGAAATCCGTGATTATATATAGGGGATCTTATGATCGTATCAATTTATATAAGGTGGTCTGAAGAATTGACGCGTTAAATAAAGTTGAAAGATCATAAGATGTATATAATTTATTGTACTGAAATCTTCTTCATAAGCAAGGGTGTTGAGAGTGCAGAGAGATAGGTAAATTCACAGGGTCCGTGAACGATTTGGTAAAATATCTGTGTTTTGAATATGTTATGGTTTTTTAAAATGCGTTTTATTTAAAATAATGGTTTTTTACTGGTGTATCGCGGCGAATCGGAAAAAATTAGATTTGAATTCCCCCCCTTAGTTTCATAGAAAAAAATCGAAAGGCGGTTTTTGTGAGAAAAAAGCACAACTTTGTTTTTGTATACCGGTGGGGGAAGGGTGGTGATCATTTAACTTAGCTTTGGCACTGAAAGTCGGTTTTTTGAAAAATTTTGGATATCTTAAAAAAAAATTCCTATGGCCCGGAATTTCTCTCTATGGCCCTGTTCATAAGTATGAAAGAATTTCTACTTTTAATAATATAAGATCATGTCTATCTATTGATCACATCACATATCGATTAATTTTAATTATCAATGGAAATCAATATTGGCTATGATATTGATTTTAATGTTTTACAGTGAAATAATAAAATAATTAGTTGAGTTAACAAATATTATACGAACAAGAGTTCGTATAATATTTGTTAAAAAAGGGCAACAATAAAAGTTTATTGTAGGTATCCTTCGAAAAATTACTTTTGTATTTTATTTTGTTAACATGAATATAAATTCGAAATTTTGTTCTGTATCATATATGGGGAGAAAATATGATTCATTCAATATGATCTACTTATTTAGTTTCTTCTACGATTCATAATATTGATAGCCATAAATGTTCCGCGTCTTTCCTTTCTCGTATAATAAACGATATTGCATATTCGATCGAGTGACGAAATAAATATAGCAATACAAACGGATAAATACATAAATAATCATTTTAAATTTTTCAGAAATTCACTAACGTTGCACTTACAAAATTTTCAACCGAAAAAAATAAACATTGGTCAAAACCTGAAATACGAACCTCCAACACACTAAGTATGTCATACAACTTTTCAACATCTCCATTTAAGGAATCACCTGATTGGGAAAAGCCAAATATTACGAAAAAATTACTCTGCACCCGTATCATAATACAGAAAAAAAATCACTTCATAAACATATCGAATGACCAGAGCGTATAAGATTTCCATGCAAAAACTCGCGTCCATACTAAAATCGTTCACACCTCGGATTTCGCACGATATACGGCAATAAAATTTAATTATCCATTCCTAACGAGCCTCATATATATGTCAGTAATTACTATTTACCCAGTCGATCGTGGGTTTCAGCTTTCGTGGCAAAAGTGCGTCGAGCACGAACCTCTCGAAAGGCGGTTATTAAATCTCCATCAGGTCGGGCAATTTAGTTCCAGTTATAATTCCCATTATATCAGTGTAACAACGCTAATGACGCGCTATTCTAGAACAGAATGCACAGTAGCAATGGATGGAAAAAATTCGGAAAAAAACTGTGGTAATTTGAGGTGTCGCGTTTACGGATGTGTGGAAGTGCTGGGTTTTGTGGATGATGTATAAAATGAGAATATTGAGTGAAATTTTGATTAGTGTTTTAATTGATTGATGAATTGAATAAAACAAAAAGGTTGGGATTATCTTTAATCTATAATAGAATTTTCAATTATTTTTTTTATGATAAGAACGAAATTCATTTCATTTTATTATGAAAAGTATTCAAATACTTAATATACTTGAAAACATCGAGCGGAACTGTTTTGCAGTGGAATTAAAATTCTCATATCATCTTATATCGTTATGCATGTTTTTTGTACTTTTCCTCAATTTCGATATATGAAAGTCGTTTACAATACAGTCATATTTAACGTATTATTTTTCAGAAATTACTGAAGTTAAGCAACAATTGGTGTGGTTAGTACGTGAATGCGTAAATAATTTATTGATGAATTGAATAAAAAAAGAATGAGCTTATCTTTAATCTGAAATAGAATTCTCAATAATTTTTTTCGAAAATAAAGAACAACAAAATTTATTTCGTTGTAACATAAAAAGTATTCGAATAATGCTCGTGAAGTCTCTTAAAAGCATTTTGTGTAACTCTTGTGCAGTTCAAGTGAAATCATTTCATCTTTATGATTTTACAAATTTATTGTATTTTTTCCTCAATTTTCATATATAAAACCGTTAAGGGTTCAGTCTTATTTTACGTATCATTTTTCAGTAATTATCGAAGATAAACCACAATTGATGTGGTTAGTACGTGGAAGCGCAAATCTGATTGTGATTTGACAAGAGTTACCTTTTCTTTACTGTCACTTAGTGAACACAATTAATTAAAAAATAATTTTTTTCGATGAAAATCACAAAAAAAATGACTCGCAATGGACATCGTGTATAAAAATCACAAAAGCAATAAAATTTTAATCGCATTGCAAAAAAATCTCATACAAAACATTCATTATAAACAAAATTATTTCACCCAAGAAAAATCTCATCGAAATTCATACATTACAACATTATACAACCATCGCTCAAATTTACATTATAGAAGTTTTCACATCGAAAACGGCCGAAAAATCCAACGACAATGGCCCTTTCGAACCTCCGCGGCGGCAAAGCCTCTACGTGACGAATAAACCCTTAATATAATAACAATAAATAATATAATACGATCGGATTGACGAACGATCGTAAACGTTTACGGGCCGCGGCCGTAGGGACCTCCCCGGCTCTCGAACGGCCCTTTGTCGGTTCGGCTTCGGACCGCTTCATTTGTCCGGGCCCTTTATATGGCCCTCGGTGGCTCTTATTTATTGGGCATAAACAGGCGATCTAAACCTTTTTGGTTTGGGTGTGATGTGTGGATGGGTTTTTGAGACTTTTCGGTTCGTTGTGTTTGTTTTTGGATGGAAAAGTTTTGTTTGATCGGTTTGATGTTTTGTGTCTGTGTGATTTTTGCGAAATATTTTTGTGTGTTCTTTTTTGAAATGCAAACGGAATCGTAGATTAGTACGTATTGTTTGTTTTGGTTTGATTTGAGTTGTTATTTTGCTGTTAAAGTTGTTTTAGAAAATATGTAGGTAGATGTTGTGGAATTTTGAAAATCTAATGAATAGATAAACGAAATTTAATGTAAGTACCTAATTGTTTGTTTTTCTTGATTCTTAGTTTCGATAGTGAAATTTGATACCTACATTATTTTATTGCGTTATTTCTTGAAATGGTTTTAAACGACTGTTTTATTTTTGTTTTTCAATGAAAATTAATTTAAGATTTTGAAATTATTTTAGTATTTCAGTACTTACTACTTGAATTGAAAAAAGCGTGTAATAAACCTTTAATTAACTTGAAAACATTGATTTTCAAGTACAGAAATTAATATTAAGTATTCAAACACTAATTTTCAAAATGTAAGAAAACACTTATTTATAAAAGGTTTTGGTATTTTTTCCTTAGAATGTTTTTTCTTCTTAATTTAACTTTACAAAATTTGGGTTTAACTAAAATAATCTAGTAGTTCTCCAGTAGTAACTCAAAGTTTTATAATAAAAACAGAACTGAAAATTTATATTTGTCTATTCTGAAAGTAACATAAAATTTTCATTCATATTTTGAGGAAAACTTCATAATTTTTCTGTCTGTTTGCACTACGAAATAAATTTTATCTTCGATATTTCTTCCATTTCTTAATGAATTTTCCATATTGTGACTTAATTTTATGAAAAGGATTTCAATCACTAATCTGTGAGACATTAACTATAAATCTAACTAAACAACCTCTAACGAATTTGCAATAAAACAAATTTCAAACGATAAAATTTCTTTTCGCGTATTTCCGGTGCGCAACTCGATTTTCATCAATATTCATGGAACAAACTCGATTTCTCTAAACCTCTGTAATGGAATGAATACTTTCAGAAGTTTCATGGCCTTTCATAATGCCTAAACATTAAATTTTAGCAAATTCGAAACGCGCCCGTTTCATAAGGGCGTGGTGAAGGAAATTGTTTCGCGTGCTATTGGTTGATCGATGTCCGCGGGGGCGAATCGTAAGCTTTCGACTTTAATTTCGTTTTAAAATATGAATCAAAATTTTCCACAACTTAGATGGAAAATGTGTAAGAATGTTGTGAAAATTTTATAAAAATAAATTCGGAAAATTTTATGGTATTTACGATAAAAATCAGTGATTCAAAGTGTACCTACTCGTTACTTCATTTGATGTGACTGTGTTTTGATCATTTTAATATATTTTATAATTGAATCAAAAGTTTTGATATTTTAAATATTGTTAGTTAGTTTTGAGGGGCTTAAATTGTGTATTGAAATCTTGATTAAAAAATTATTTACAGTAAAAAAACGTATTTTTTATATTCCTTAAAAATTTTTCATGCGTTTTCGACATTCGTATATATTATGCCTATTTTTACCGCTAAATCTAAAAAACCAATCAATAATTTTGACATAATATAGAAAGCACTTATTTATACAAATTATCTGGGTTAAGCGATATACAACACGGTCATTATACGGATGTTATTATGAACTTTTGACCTGAGAGCACATCTATAAGAAATAGGTTTTAACGCAGAGAAAACTTTTCTCTTATCACTTTGTGATAGAGGAAAAGGGTTAAATTATTAATGAAAAAGTATTTTAAGCTTATTATGTCATCTAAATAATGACTACGTATCAAATATTTTTAGCAATTAGAATCAAAATTGAAAAATAAAAAATGAAAATATACCCCTTTTCATTCAAATACAGAAACATACTTACCACAAAATCAATTAAAAATATAATTCATCATCATCATCATTGTCAACCCGTTTTATGCCCACTGCAGGACAAGGTCTCTCCATCAAATATTGGGGGTCTAGTCTGTATACCTTATCCGAGAGCCAACCTCAAATATAATTAAACTAGATAAATCAATTAAAACAACCCAAAAGATAATTAAGCAAACACCCCCGAAACAAAAATTCGATCCTTCCACCGTCCATCCCATTTTGAGGTCACGCAACGTCAGCGATCGACGGCGTGGAAAAATTTGCACGTTTTGCATCATCCCCCAAATTGGATACGGCCCTCATCCACCGCCCACCCACCTACTGTATCCACCCCCGTCAACAGCTGCTACACCCCCGGGGATGCATAATATATAAGGGAATGCCGGAGGGTCGCGCGGTTCGCGGAATGCCTGGATTTCGAAGTTCGTTTTTCTGCTCGCCTTCCCGTATCCATCCCATCCCGTGTCCCATCCCGTCCCTATCCCTTTCCATCTCATCCTGTTTTACCGTCGGCCTAGCACGCCCAAGGGATAGCTTCGGTTCATCCATCGTGAGGTTCGTGGCCCAATTTTAAGCCGGGGCGTTATTTACCCTTTCGAAGCGTTCGTATGCGATTTTGTATTATATAAATACTATTAAATAGGCCCGATGTTAATAACATAGGCTGTGGATTTGTTAAGAAACGGCAAACGATGAAATGTTAAAACCCGATTGTATGAACTCGAAATGGGTAGGTACCCGATTTGAATATTTAATATTTAATTAATAAAATCAAAATATAATAGTTATTGTCACCAGACGTCATATAGGTAAAGCCAGTAGTTAGTAGGTAATAAGCAACATATTATAGACGTTAACTGTATACACATAAAGACCATAGTCGCGAGCGTGACCGAAGTTGCGAGCGTCATTCGAACAAACAAACAAACAAACACACACACACACAGACACGCAGAAATCCGTGATTATGTATAGGGGATAATGTATTTTTAAAATGTGATACTTCGGTAACGGATCGAAACTCATTTGAATTTATAATTCGTTATCTTATGCGAATGACTCGTTAAGTTTTATTGCACGCGACTCGTAAAACGGTGCATTTAATGTTTAATGGATTGATTTTTTTGTATTTGATGAAAAAGTGGTTGATAAACGTCTATTGTTTTTATAATTGTTATTGTCGTTTGTATTCTATTTATAGTCAATGGTAAGATATATGGTAATACACCAGTGGTTCACCATGCACCAGTAATTGACTACTTCTCAGATAAACGTAAAAATTGAGATTTTTAAAAACGATAATCTTTCGAAAATGGTGCGATAGATTAGCTGTTTATTACATCTTATATATCGCACCCTTTCCGAAAGTTTACCATCTTTAAAAACTATAATTTTTACGTTTTTCTGAAAAATAATCAACGCTCAACGTACATGGTGCATACCACTGGTATCGTTTCTTTAAATTGAATCATCAATAATACGAAATGCACAAAAATAAATTGAAATAACGATTAAACAACAAAGAATCGCAATAAAACCGCACTACGATACGCAAGAAACATTGAGAAACCACAAAAAGTGCATACTCAGTTCATAAGGGTGAACTTGCACAAAACGTAAGGGTGACTATGCACTTTGCATGTGTTTCACATCTACATTTATACGATTATTTTCTTGGAGGTTCGTTGTGAAAATATAATAAAATATTCCGTGTGCATGTACGTGCAGTCGCTCGGATGCATTTAGTTGCACATAAGCGTTGAATTTATGTGTGTTTTGTATGCGAGTGCGTATGGGGTTTTGTTAAATGTATGTGTGGGGCTATCTCGGTCGTCAGGCGCTCATGCCCCGCTGGGACAAAGCGGATGTGGCTCGTGGGGACGTTTCGAGGGTTTTGGATTTGGTTTTTAATTGATTTTGGAGTGTTGGTGGTTCTTGATGGTCGGTGGAGTTGGGGGAAATTTGGTGTTATGGGTTTGGGTTGGTGGCTTGATGCGTGTTGTCGATATGAGATTGATGGTTTTAGTGTTTAGGTCTTTGAAAATTATGATGTTCAAGAAGGTTTTATGGGAAAATTCTCGATTGTTTTGATGAAAATTTTTACTGTTGTTGATATTAATTTGGAATAAAGTTGAGATTATTTTTCAATGAATATCATATTTTTTAGATAAAAAATTGAGATTTTTTCTAAATTATATCGTGGAATTAGTATTGATTTTTAGTAAAAAAAAAATTTTTTTTCTAAAATATTTTTGCGAAAATACGCATAAAGAATATAGAATTAGTAGAGTGAAAAAAAATATTATCTAAAAAACAATAATAACTGGATTATATTTTTTGTTCAGCACGATAATTTAAAATGATCCAGTTTTACAATAACACAAAAACTTAACTATAATTAAAAAAAAAATCATAATTATACGTTACTACCGAAACATTACGTCGAGCCAGTAAGCGCCATCTGCCCCAGGGAAGTGTTCCGAGGGTTATTAGACGAACATACCTCTCATTGGATTATACGTCTGACTCACACACACATACACACAAATACTCCCACACACACATAAATATTCCCACTTAATATAAACACGAATATCCCAACTCACACAACAACAGAAAATCCCCACTCACACATTCCAACATTCACCTCACACATTTACGGCCCTAATTTACTACCGAAAATATTTATTTCTACACATGTTTACCTGGTGTTCTAATACATTTATGGCATATGCACATACGTACATGTATGCACACATGCATTCCTATCACCTTCGTTCATTCAAACTCTAAAAAAGATCGACAAAAAGTTATGTATCTGTGATGTAAAAAGGAAGAATCGTGCTCCAATATAATTTCCTTGGCCTTTTTGTGTAATTTATATTATAGGTATGAAGGATTGATACTAACTGCTCGATGGCAGCCTATAATTTTGCGCGTGCATAAATTTGTATAATTTTCTATGTATAGTCGGGTTTTGTGGTGCTATGACAGCTTCGTATCGGGTCTTTGTTAACTTTTTTTTATTTATTGAATGATATTAAGTGCTTTTATGTCTTTTAATTGTGACCGTTACGATCGATTCAATTTGGCCCGAGGCGTGGCACAATTAGTTAGGAAATTAATTGAGCGTTAGAAATTAAACGTTAAGTCAAACTAGAAATATTTAAATATCAATGTACTTCGAGACTTGTTCATTTTTTATCTGATTCCATCGTGCAATTTCTTATGTTTTCATTTTTATGGTGCAATTTCCTGTTTTTGTATCTTACAAATTGTATTCTTTGTATCTTTCGACTGTTGGAAATTTTGTTGAATTGGAAATGAAGCTATAAATTTTTTGAAAAATATAAAATTGTAAACATCGTATCTTATACATAGATACCTATTCTCTTTGTTAATCAAACCTTGTGTATTTTGATAACTAAATTATGTAATGCTAGCATACACATTCACCCCTTATTTCTGATACGCATCAAATAAGGGGTGAAAAATCAAAAGTTACAATTGGAAAATAACGAAATTAAAACAAAAGCGAGCATATGCGTATTATATTTTTTCTATGAAAGAATTTTTCAACAAACCAATCAATTTTGAATTATCGTTTGAGTCAAAAAGTACTTTTATATGTATAAGATAACATTTCTTTCAAGATCGCGGACTTTGATTCGACACCCTTCGAATATATTTTATGAAATTATATAGGTAATACACAGACACATAAGTATATATTAAATTTTCCCTTCCTTCATCGTTATGACTGCTAGGGGAGAGTTTCGCTGAAAGTTACCAGACGCCCTTCTGGGCAAAACACATTTAGGGATCAATTAAGTACGTGCGATTGTATTAAGTGGATGGAATTGCACGGCAACAGATTGCTCCATATCGTATTATTACATCAAATAAGTTTTTTCCCTATTTTTTTTTCCAAAAAAAAAAAATCTGTATGTAATACAGAATACACCAGCTTTTCAGTAAGAATATGCCTTTCGCAATGATTATATTTCATATTCTTTATGAATGATTTAGACTTGTTAAAAATTTCTATTAGTTACAGAAGTTAATTAAAATATAAAATGATCAATATTTGGATAAACAACCAGACCAATTGATAAATTATAACTGCAGAAACCTTTCATTTAATAGTATCAAAAAGGTTTTTTTTAGTGATATATTATTTTATAGGTAATATAAAGGCAGCATTGTTTGCGATCTTTAGAGTTAAGTAATATGTAACATGATTAGTATTTGGATGGACAACTTGACCTATTATAAAAACGAAAAGATGCTAACATATTCAGGAAACATACCAAAATTTATGACCTTCAAAGTTTTGTTATATTAAAAACGATCGATAATGGATTCGGCACAATAAGAATTATTACCGGATTGCACGCTATAATTTGGGTAATTAGCTCTCGTCCGAACGAGCCGGTCGGAAGGGATATTACCGAAAAAATTATACGTTGTCGTGTTAATGTATGCTTATGGGAGCCAATTGCCATGCTGAATGATTCGATTTTAACAAGAACAATATGAATTCCATTGCGTGCCCGTTTCAGTAGCGTGCACTTTTCAATTATATTATAATTATTGTGAAGATTCGAAACGGTAACAAATTAGCATCATAATAAGACATTTCGAAGATCGGACAATTAACTGCTTTAATAGTTTCTTTTGTGATGTTTTTGATATAAAATATAATGTGTTCGAGATCTGTGAATAGGTTAAAAATTGTTTTTGTGAATGAAAAACGATCCGTATGATAATGTAGGCGCCATTAATATTTATCGTATGATTTCTATTGAATAAATGTATATTGGATACAATGAAACACATCGTATAATTTATTAGGATCATTAATTTCACTCAACAACACTTTTGTTTCTTGAGACATTTAGTTGTGTACGTAAAAAACTGATATGAACAATACGAAAAGATCAAATAATAACATTTTATATTTAAAAAAATTATATTGCTTATTTGATGAGGAGACCTTGTCCTGCAGTGGGTACAAAACAGGTCGACAATGATGATGATATTGCTACTATCAAGAAAATTGAAGTGAAACTTTTATAAGATCGATGGTTTTCTTAATTAAAAATTATTTTAATAAAATATTGACTATAAATTTTTGAATAAAAAAGTGACGTGTATGTACCTGTATACTTTTTATGTCAGATTTTTGCACAAATCTATATTAATTGTATGTAATAAAGTCGTCACATGACACCACTGATATGCGGCACGCTGTAGGCCTTGTATATAAAACACTCATAAAATCCGCTATCGGATAAAAAGAGAACAGGAAAAGGGCTCTACTTTTTTTTTCTCATTTCATATTAGATCCGTTCTCATAGTGCCGCGGTGGCATGTGAGGGTATGTGGAAACATACGGTGTTTATAAAAACCCGTATGGAAACAAAATTATAAAATTTTATATCATTCAAGATACCGTGGTTAAGGTTTTATAATCTTATTTTTGGTACAATATTGATTGGTAATTAAAAAATATATAAATCAATTCAATAGTGTTCGATGTATAATATATTTCATTCTTTTTAGATATCTATGAAATACATGCGTGAAAGCGTTAAATTTTATGATTTAACTTTATCTACCATTTCTTAGTTCATTCATGTTTTATAAATAAGAAATATAGCCTTTAATTTTGATCGTATTAATCTCAATCGCTAAAAAACTTAAGCCAGGCGCCCGCTGCGATTTGTAGTCGCGGCGATCGTTTAGTCGCGAAAATGTAATGCATTGTTTTAGGTTGAAATGCGCCCATAAACCATATGGGCGCACTTCAACCTATAACAATACGTTCCATTTTCGTGATTAAACTATCGCCGCGACTACAAATCGCAGCGGGCGCCTGGCCTTAATCACTAAAATTTCTATTGTCAATGAATAATAACTAACGATCATTCAAACTATTTATATCAATTCAGCCAAAAACAAATCAAAATAACAACCATAATTTTACACACCAAAATATACAAATACAAAACAATTTCATAACCATCCTGTATCGTGGGACAGTGGGACAACGCGGTCGAGAATGTAGCGGCCATGTCGGGAATATCTTCATATACGCATCTATCCACGAGATTATTTATTTATTTCTCGGATCCCGCGATGAATGGAAGGTTCGAGACGGTTATAAAAAAAACGAGAGTCCAAAAAAACCATGTACTCATGCCGAAACGGAGAACAACAATGAGCCGAAGGACGGGGGGGCCGAACCGTTTGACGTAACCCTGACACGTCGGGCGGACACAATAAAATATGACGTGTCTGGTATTGAATTACGTTTTGCGACAACTTTTTGTGTTTTGTCATGTGTACGTAACCCTAATCTGGTTTTTTTGTTGGGGGATTTTGTTAATTTTTCGGTTTGATTTCGCGTTTCCGTTAGATTTGGGGATTTTGTGTCGATATCTTTGTTGGTTCAAGTTTATCATATTGGTTAAAATTGGCATACGGATGTAACAATGACACATAAGTGATTGTGTGTCATTGACTTGAGACAGTTATTCGAAAAGATGGTTTTAATATAGCTTTTACTATCCAAATTCAGACTTTTACAAATCGTATTCGACCTTTTACAAATTGAAATTTATAAACAGAAAGTATTATGTTATTAAGATCGTTTTTATAGTAATCAATGAAATACAATCTATCCTTCAATTCGACATTAAACTCAGTTGGTGAATAATAGGCACTTTTTTATCTTATGGAAACTCATTTTGCACTAACTAATATTTATTTCTATATATTTGAATCCCATAATCAATAAAAAAAATAATTAGTAATTTATAAAAAAATCTTGATACCGTTGAATTCGAAGTATAAAGGATTACTACTGTAATACTTGTTTTAATCCACGGCAGGAGGTTTTACACGGGAGGTTAATGCTGGGGGGGGGGTTATTTTCACAGGGGGGTTAATATCCGGGAGGGGGTATATTTGTCCAAGGAGTATGTGTCCGGATACCTACAAGATTGAATTTGATTTGAAAAAAGTTGAATTTGGAGTATGAAAGCTGTAGCTGGTCAAAAGTCTGATTAAGTTTTTAAATAATTTTATCTATAGTATAATATTTATAATAAGTGTTTAACTTTATTGAAATACAGGCTTTAAGTCTAGTGTTTCTGTCCTGGGTCAATCCGGGAATGATCCAGAAATTTGAGTCCCAGGAATTAAAAAAAAATCTTGTGAGTATTCGAAAACACTAAACTTTTCACCAATAGTTGAAGTTAAGAGATAATGGGTGTGGTCAGAAAATAAATGTTCGGTCAAATAGTGTTGAAACTTACAATTAGTAATTGAATGTAAATTGCTTAAAAATTAATCGGTCAAATAATAAATTGATCGGGATCAATTCAACAAATTATTGGCATCTCGATTAGCGAATTCATAGAATTAATTCGCGGAAAATCAATTGCCAACTGGATGAAAATTTATTAAATTGATCGGCTAAATATAGTTGACGTATGTGGGTGTTGAAATAAACTATTACTGAAGTCAAAAGAGATTGGGCGAGGTCAGAATTTGAATAGATGATCCAAACTGTCATTCTGAAATCGTTTTCCAAATGACGATTTTAGCATTCAGCTACTTTAATGTTATCAATTAAATACCCTTTATTTAATTGAGAATTTTGAAATTGTCGCATTGTTGAAAATACACATTTTAATTTCATTTTTTTTTTACAGACGATATTTATATTTCAATTCGATTTCGGAAAATGTTACAACAGGAATGTCCAGGATAATTCTCACTGATTTTATCATGATAAATGACTTAATATAATGGTTATAATAGATGAACATTTAATTAGGGACTAGATGCCAGATTTCTTTGTTAGATCCATTCAAGGATATATTCCTCGTTACTTTTGTAACGATTCAATTTTTTTTGAATACCAAAATTGAGAATACATTCTGTACTTTTTTATATAGCAAAAAAACTATTGAAATTTGATTAAAATTGAATGAATATATCAAAATTATTTAAGTTTAACATAAAATAAAAACTTTTTTTAAGTACCGATGAAATCAAAATACGTATAATATAAAAAAACAATTTTTCACACCCAATTGCGAATTGCGCGCGTACCGACTTTTGCACATTCAATCCGATCGACTTTCGTATTGTTACAAATTGTAATATTATAGTTCACTGTTTTCGCATAGAACTAAATCGAAAATCGGTTTCGTATATATAATTTTCGAATAGTTTTTCCCATTGCAGTGTCGAAAACGGAACCATAAATTCGAGATAATAGGCGTTGCGTTACGGTAACTCGGCGGGTCAACGAAACCGCGGGTCATTACTGTGCTCTATCCAGTGGTTCTTAACATTTTTGTGATGTGAATACTGTTTCGTAGTTATTTTACGATTTATGAATCTATTTTAATTCAATATTGATTTGTGTATGTTTTGGGATGTGAATTTCGAAGATTGGTAAATTTTAATAATTGACACAGTATAGTGATAAAAGTTTGAAAAAATGCTTCTGAAAATTTGGATTGATAACAAAAAGAATGGTTGTCAGTCATTGAATGAAGTCACTGTTGAATCTGACATCTTTTGTCTGTATTCAGATCTGATAATTTCTTCAAATTTCCTAAAATAATAAAACTAATGATAAATATGCAGCAAAACTTTTTTATCTTAAAATCAATAGATTTATCGTATAATTTTTTAAAATAATTTCAAAACTGTGTCACATAAACAAATTCATATTTGTTTTAATTTTTTATCAAGGAATATATTTTGTATTCAAATTTAAGAGAATCTTTCTATATAAAAATCTGGTAACATAAAATCTTGATCCCAATTTAACAAAAAATTCTTAACAACATAAATGACAAAATATCCGTTTCTCAACCGAAATATTCAATAATTTTACACTGAATATTCTTTAAGTTTTTTTTTTTTAAATATTTTTTTAAATTTCGAATTGAGAAAGTCTCAATATATTTATTTATAACATTCATGCGCACCCATACATTGAGAAACACTGTGTGTAGCAATAGCGGACACAGAGTTCGTTGCCAACTGAAAACACATTCGTACGCATCACAATTTATTTTTGGAAATTCGTACTTCACTTTCAAAACGGATAACATATTTCAGATTTTAATAAGTACTCCGAAATTCCGAATTTAATGGGTTTTTCGCGTTTTTGCGCAATGTCGGCATTGTCCGCACGTCATTGGCAATATCGATTTCTGCTTCTTTTGCACGTTGGAAAAGGAAAGTTGTGAAAAACGATGGGAAAACTTCAAGAAAATACGACGTGTCTGGGGAGCGAAATGAAGAATGGTTTTACTCGGGAGCGAGACAGTGTTTATGAACATTTATTTGATTTAAATGAAC
>JAOXNN020000084.1:944542-959815 GCA_028571205.2 Hydropsyche betteni
TCTGGGGAGCGAAATGAAGAATGGTTTTACTCGGGAGCGAGACAGTGTTTATGAACATTTATTTGATTTAAATGAACATTATAAATTATTGCTTGACGTATGAATTGGAACCATATTTTAATATAATTGTAATGAAGAATGTATATTCATAATGTGAGAAAATGAAAAATGAAATCATTATTTAATAAATCGATTTGAAAAATGTGGGAAACGTTCGAGTAAGATTTAATAATGAATCAAAAACTTTTCAGATGGAAAAATTGCAAGTTATTGATTAACTGTATCTCTGGTACAGAATAAAAATGAAAAAAAAACGACTAACGTTAAATGAAACGGAATAGAATCAGACATAAAATTTATACAGAAGGGGTGGAAAATGAAAACGAATTTTCTACGCAGAAATCGAATATTTCCCCAGCGGAATCTCGTTGAGCCGATTTCAACATAATCCCGTCAGATTACATTTAACCAATTCACATAATAAAACGTAAACATGATCAATCAACCGAACGACACATTGACACAATCCAAACACATAAAAACCATACACAATAAAACATACGTATCCCCCAAATCCGATATGCAAATACGCTATGACTGTCAAAAGTTAATGACAAATGAAAATGATGCGTATTGTATAATGCGACCACTTGTTGAATCGAATCGACCCCATTGCAAAGGCTCGATACACGTTCGTATAATATGAACGTGTATGGGGTCGTGTAGCGGTTACCGTTACCGGTACTGAAGCAATTAGTGCTCACTGTAACCTCCCCTTGTATGGTAAGGGTTTTACCTTTGATCATAGTGCAAAACCAGTGCGAAATCCATTATTTTGAAAGGTATAGTAGTGAATGTACCTATAGTAATTTGTTGGAAGTTTTGTATTTATTTGTATATTTTGAGTATAATGTAAATGAATTAATTATTTAATATGGAGTTTGGTGGTTTTAAGGACAGCTAAAATTTGATCAGATAATTGCTTATCGATGTATTAGATAAGGGATGGTTTCAATAACAAGTTTTAGAAACTTATATGTAACAAGCGATAGTATAAAAATATAACTAGTTTGTCTTCCGAAGTTTGAACACATTCGATAAGAAAGAATTCGTCGATTCGGAAATTTTATTTTACAATTATTATCAACAAATTCCAATTTCAAAATATAATGAACGAATCCTTTTCGATACCATCAAAAATTCGAATATTTTCATGAAGATAAAGATATTCTCATGAAACATGAATCAACGACATATAACAAAGTTCATATTAAATATTTAACTTCGCTATTGTTTCAGAACGGCACATAATAAAGTTCATACAATATTTAATATTTAGCTTCGTTTCATTCAACAAAATTAAACTGTCGACTTTCCAACTACGCAAAAAGTAAATATACATTCGAAAAGACCTGAAAAAAAACGCGAATTTTCAACGTAACATAAAACATTCACCGCGTCGCTTTTCCGCATTTTATATCCTTCGCAACAAAGGCGCACAAAACCACGCAGCATATACTCTATATATTAAATATTCAGGATAATTCGGGTCGTTTGCGGAAGGTCAGGGGGTGTAAAGGGAAATATCCCCGGTTAGAGGGAAAGCGAAGGCAGATAAAGCCTCGGCCGTAAACCGGGAGAAAGCTCTCCATAAAGTCTCCCAGTCTCCAGGTTCAAAGGTTCAAAGGGTGGTGCGAAGGGAGTTTGAGGGTTTTCGGCTTGTTTGGTGAACGGTGCGAACCCTGACACCGACAGATTTCGCTTCTAAACTTTGAATGAAGTCTATTTTGTTTCGTGAGAAAATTCAGTAAATAGGGTGCTTTTAATTTAGAACTTCCAAATTAATTTTGTTTAATGTAAGGGTTCGCGCACCTTCTTCATTTCAAATAATATTACGAGTCAATGTTTTTTTTTTACACGCCGACCTGTTTCTGATTATTTGTCGGTACTTAAACGATAATTGATGCAACGCAATGATAGCGTATTATCAAATTTTTGGAAATTATCTATTAAAATTTTCGAACTTTTGACGTACTTTTTATTAGTAAGTGTTAATGAGAGATGAGATAATGATGATAAATGGTTTACAAGCCTTGTTCTAACGTGCTAATTCTCAATGATCGTTAAATTGAAGCGACGAGTGGCACAGTTAATGGATATATATGATTGCATACGGTTTAAGTGACCAAACTCTTTTAAAATTATCTACATATTTAGAAAACTTTTGAAGTAATTCTGAAAAGTTTCGTCAACGGACATTATGCAAGTTCTAAATTATGATCAACACTTTAATTTGTTGGATGTATCGATTTTCACTAATCTTTTAGGTAAGCAGTTAGTAATATAATGAGAGGATAGTTACAATTCACTCACTGACAAGCAATGATTTTTCGTACATAAAATCATCAAAATTACAAGCTGAAAAGAAAATTTTCCGAATTTCCAATGAAATTCAAAAATATTAATCCTACAACCGATATCACAAAAACTACACACGACAATAAATGATCTACATAATTAAAAATGAATGTATGTATGTATGTGTGTGTGTTAGTTATATATGCCTTTGCCACTTATCCGATCACAATGAAATTTTGTAAATATAATATATTGGATACTTATATTGAAAGGTTTCTGTATTAATAAAATTATTTTATAACTCCATCTGACGCTATTTTAAGATGAAAAAAAAAAATCCAGTACCAAGAATCGAAGATCTGTCGTTTGTTGAATTTAGTTGGCTCGGTTGCGCAATTCATAGAATCATACTTATCCGTCAAAGTACCAATTCTAAAAATGTTAACGAAAAATATGCAGTCGAACCGCTGAACAAACGTTCGAACATGGCTGTGAGCGCAACAAATCCTTTAGTTCGCGTCAACCATATTCGAACGTCTGAGTCGACGATCTGTTGCTATGCTTTTTGCATTTTTAACAATTCCGAGCAACACCGGGTACATTCCGCTAGTAAAACGAGACTAAATTTCCAATTTTCACCAACTTTACAATCCCACCGACCAACTCCACACCACAACTACCCACCCCACGAAAATCCTTCATTACGAAAACGGTATGTACACGTATCAAAGCGCAAACAACTAGCGTGCAAAGCGAATGCAAATCGACCGAAAAAACACACACATTCACTCACGTTCTACGAGCGCAAATGCAACATTAACAAAGCACATGCACATTTTCCCCGCGTGTAAATTTTTTCGCGCCAACACGGTCGCATTTTAATTTGCCGCCGTCCAATGAGGTAACAATGGACCGCTTAGGGCGCGGCGAATCGAACTCTCTGTGGGGCGACCACCCGTTTCGCGGGTCAATTGAGCATGGTGTTGTTGTCGACAATTAGCGGTTCAATGGTGGATCGGTGTGGGATCAGTGGAGGACGGTTCCTGAATTTTTTCTCGGCGAGAACGAGCCAGTGACAGGTGTCTGAAGTGGTGGCTTTGATAATTCGTTTTCGAGTTAACAGCTCCAGTTCCAGCTGTCGTCTCTTTTGGTGGATATTTTTGGAGTTTTATGTGATTGTCAAAGAAAAATTGTCGGTTGGAAGTCATATTTTTGTGTTGTAATTGGATTGTTAAATTTGTACTTCGTATTTGATTTTATCTTCACATGCGAAAATGTCGTTATTTATTAACGGCGTGTAATTTCTTTATTATGAATTGTTCGTCAAGATTGTCGTTTTGATTTTTAATTGTTTGTTCAACAATTATGTACGTGCATATCAATTCAATCATATGAAAATATGATATTAAATCTTCATATGAACTTTTGTCTAATTCTCAATCTTATTTTTGCTATTCCCAATTTCAACGTTTCAAAAATCTCCATGACCCCCCCCCCATTAAAATTTTAAATTTACCTATCAACTATGAATACGTATATATTTTGCAAATATAATTGCTTGATTTTTTTTATATAAATATAACACTGCCATTTTTTTTCGAAATTCAGGGTTTCAATATTTATTTATTTTTTACAAAAAAATAATGATTTGAGCATTGTCCCAAAATAATTCAAATTTTTCATCGGTATGCCCCCGTTGGAAAACAATGAACTGAACGTTTCATATTTACAATAAATAAAACATTTTTTTTAACTACTTAAATTCGAATTTGAACTTTAACATAAGATTTAACAATAAAATTAATTGAATACGCATTCAATATATAAAAGAAGTAATTTTGAGTACTTGAAATTTAATAACAATTTGACAAGTGATACTCACAATCAATGGAATCAGAAACGTCAATCAACTTTCTAGGATAGTATAATCATGATATACTCACCGTCGGTTATGGATGCCCTTAAATTGCAGCCAGTTGAGGTGAACTTCAAGTTGACCCTTGTTTTAACTAGACACGATACTACGAGAGGTTATTTCAAAAACTATTGTCAATTTTGACGTACTTACGTCGAAGCGAATTGTCAGATCATGGAGATATAGTCGAAAAAAATTGGTCTATTCATAGTTACCACTCTTATGAACGTTAAACGTCTTGTAATGTGATTAGAAGTTGGTTATGATGAATTTTGGACATGATGATCTTTCTCTTTACTATGTAAGATTTACATTTTTCTGTGGACGTAATTTAGGTTGCATACTGTATGAATGTTGTGTAGGCCTAATTTTTTCAATCGGTAATATTGTCGAATTTCAACAAATTGATATTCTCGCTCGTGTAAATATTGCGCCATAATTATTATCAATGTTTTTTTTTATCAAACTTCCGATTTATAATTATTAAACGGCAAATAACGTAGTCATTAGATGGATAAACAGAAACATTTACACATTTCTTATGATATTCGAAAACATTCATTCTTCAATGCAATACAACCTGCATGTTTTAATTATTACATTTAAGGCCTAATTTTGTAAATTACCAACAATCAAACATTCTTCAATCTCCGTTCAGATTCATGTAATTATTGCAACAATAACGCAGTCTACAATGAAACACCATTTTTATCAGAATTCATATTTTTCCGCTATTTATGTGTAATTTCTACAATCTCATTTAATTTTAATATTAATTTAAATTTATATTTTTAATACCGGCTTTTACATTTTTATTTTCTGCGTCTTACGTCTGAAGTATTTAATTAATTTTACAAAAATATTTTATTGAACTCCCGACTATTGATAGTTTGTGTTCAAACGTATAGTTAACTTTTTACTGAAATTTGTCAATTTATTATTTTTCTGATCTTCTTTAACTCCCATTTATTTTTTTTCTGATTTTGCCTTTATTGTGATGACAACAAAAGTTCAAATCCATTTATATCATCAAAAGAGTATATAAACCCAAAAATATGTGACTATATGTGTATGATTTTTTTCAATAAAATGCATTATTTGCGTGTTTTTTTTTTCTAATTATTTTTATTTTTTAATATTTAAAACCTTTAATGTACGTTTTTCTCTAATTACTTTAAAAACCGGGTTATGATAAAGTTTGATTTAACTGTGTATTAAAAAAATATAGATTGCGGCTAAAAAAAAAATTACTTATGCATTAGAAAAATATACAGTACAAATTATTTCTGGTGCATTAAAGAATCTCGTAATGAGCATTATTAAAATAATGCTCATTACGAGTTTCATAGCGTGCAATAAAAAAATTGTGTATTAAAATTATATGAAATGTGCAACAGAACGAATATTTTGTGCATTAAAATGACAGGTAGGTAGCAACGTCGTTAGACATTGCAATATAACTGTCAACTAAATTTTACTATTTTTTATCAATGTCGATTTTATTTGAATAATATTTATTGCGAATCGAACATATTATAATATGAAAGTTGTCAATAATGGTCCTGCATTTGGTATTTTGCCCTCTTTTAATGCACGTTTGTTCGTTTTACGGTATAGATATTTTTTTCTAATGCTCTCGTTTTATGCAAAATGTCCTTATTATTTTTTTAATGCACATTAATTTTATTTGCACAGTTAAATCGTCCCATTTTCAAACACCACAAAACAAACATCATAATCTAACCAACACACACATACACACACAAACACACACACACATACACACACACACACACACACACACACACACACACACACACACACACACACACACACGGCACTCAACACCGCGTAGCACGGCTACCAACATCAAACAACAAAAGGACACCGCCAAACATTGGAAGTCTCATCAAGTGAATATTGGGCGCGCGCGTGTGGTACGAGCAATTACTGCTTCCCGAGACGCTACGTAGCGCCGTCTCACTTGCACCCACGCTGCGGCGTATGTGCATCTCTTTTCGCCACGTTGGGAAAGTCGCCGCAGCAAGTGTCCGGTTTATGCGCGCCGCGCGCCCTCTGTGTGGCTCGGAAACTTGATGGGCTTCGCAAGAGGCATTCAACTCGTCTATTTTTTTTTTCGGCGAGCGCGCCCCGTAATCTAGATCTGCGAATGTCAAACTTTTGCTTGTTTTGATTTTTTCGATCAATTAATGAGGTTTTGTTTGCTGATTTTTGAATAGTTTTATTGAATTTGCTTTACATTTTTGTTTCTTGTGTTCTATTTGGGCGTTTTATTCATTTTTGTTAAATAAAATATACATTAATTCATCGTCATTAAAGGTTTTACATTACGAATCAACCTTTTACTAATCAAATTCAGCTATTTATGAATTAAATTTAACATTTTTCGATTATGAATTTGATTTGTAAATGGTTGAATTTCACTTTAAAAAAGGTAAATTTGATTTGTAAAAGCCTAAGTTTGGAGTATAGAATGTGTATTCACTATTGGATGAAGACTTCTCAAAGCCTTTACCACTCTTTTCTATTTTAGAAAATTTTTATTTTATTGATTTCATCAATTTATTGTTCATTCGGTCTTCCCTGTTTTATACTTTTACAAACAGATTTCTTAATAAAATATAAAAAAATCCTAATAGAAAAAAAAACAGAGAAAATTTCTTATTGATTTTATATGAAAATTATTTCGTTATTGAAAATTATTGAAGTTTAAGGACGAAGAAAATGGTTACAAGTGATTATAATAATTAATATAATAAATTTAAAATATTACTAGTCTCATTTGAAAAGCGTTATTTTCCATCAATCAACAAATTGATTTGAACTCACACTATTGATTAATATAATTTTTAGTGATCAATGAATAATTTTTCCTATAACTATAAATAAATTAGTAAAAATTCAATTTCAAACGATTAAAAAAGATAAATTCACTTAAAATGCGATGAATCTGCAATATTATGTTGATTATTAAAAAAAATAAAACAAACATTATATACATCCACGTTTGAGAAGTACTCATTAGAACGGATTCACAATACGCCGAGTGGGAAAGAGAAACTCGTGTTCCTTTCCATATACTAACGAAAAAAAAAACTACGAAGACGATGCATTATATTGGCATATTTCGCAAAAGAGACATGCATAATAGAACTATAGTCAAAACACAATGGCGCACAAACGGAATAACTGAACGCGGCTCGTTCGCCAAATGTATCACTCACGTTTCAGTCACATTTCACATTTAGGCCGTTTCAAAAGCACTATTGTTGTTCTTTCTGTGTTTCGGGACGATTTTAAATATGTTGTGCTATTTGCACTTGACAGGTACATTTGAATAAAAAGTGTTGCTGTTTGAATAATTTGACTGAATCTTAGTTTAGTAAAAGAGTTCGTGTTTTTCAATGACTATAAAAGTAAATGGCTCATATACTTAATTTGGGTTTTTGGTCATTGTTATATTTTATTATATTTAAAAAAAATTAATGAAAGTTTTAGAATCAGTGCATGAAATATTAAATAAATTTTCTTACTTTAAATTATGTAGGATATTTTGTAAAGTGTAACTCGCATAATGTAGCCTCTCATTTTTTTTATTAATTAATGTTTTTTTAAATATATTTAGGAAGATCGAATTTTTCAAAATTTTTTACTATTGCGTTTTCTATGATTAAAAAATAAATTTCAGATATGTTACTGAAAAATAATGGAAATTGGTAAATTTTCAGTTTTACTGGCAAGTCCTAACGTTTACAATGATGGTAAGAGTATGAAAAAATCTAAAAGTAAATGCTCGAAATGCAAGTCTTTTTTTCAAACTTCTATATGCAAAAAATGCTAGATGTTACCTGTAAGTTTTAATATTGCTAGGAATTATGTAGTATTGCAGGTACTTATGGCAAATGTATTATACCTACTAAAATGTATTGATGAATTCTGTGGATGATGTATCTAGTCTATTTTAAAAATAAATATAAAAATTAATCATAAAAATCTCGAGTCGATCGATCTTTTTATGTTGTCAATATTATCAAATATTTTCCTTGTGCTCAAAATCAGAATTTATTTAAAACCTTCCCATTTTTTAAAGCGCATCGCTAAAAAACGTTCCAAAATATCAAATTAAGTCATCGATGACAGATGGCTTATTAACAGATCGTTCCACTTGATTAGCTCACACCGCTTTTTTTAACGTATAGCAAAATAAAAAGAATTTCATCAAAATTTACCATAGTATTAAGCTCGTATTAAATTATAAATTTGATTCGATGCAATTGAAAAAGTATAACGAAACCGAACGAATATCGAATGACATTACCGCATGAAATGCATACCTGTAAATGATACGAGTACATGTAGCAATAAATTTTGTAATCTCGTTATGTCGTAATATTAATCCTATCACAGACCGGAAACATATCGTTTATCATTTTGATTTTAATTTCTTTCACCATTTTTTTGAAATAATTGCTACAATCAAGCAGAGAATTCCTTTCTTCAAGCTTCCATTATTTTTCAACTGAAACTTTAGATTGATCTTTGAGTTTCTCACGTAAAACTGAAATGTGACATAAAAATGCTTCTCTGCACATTTCCATGTAAGGAATTGAAAGTGTGATGTGTATGAGGTCGTTCGAAAACTAGAATCCGTAACGAAAGACTTGTTCAATAAATGGCCATATTTGGAAAATGATAAATCTTTGGACCCCAATCCGTCGAATGTTTCCAATCGTCGGCATGTGATAAATTGTGATTCGATGGCCTTATAGATTCGACGAATCGACTTGGAAGTTGGCGGGATTTTTCAAATAATCGTTATTGCTTATTGAAGTTTTATGTGTTTTCATGAAATTTTCACATTGTTTAACGCGTATCTAAATCTTTATGCGTTTATGCGTATCTAAATTATAGTTTCTAGTGTCTTATAGTCTTTTGTTACGATACAATGTTGCGTTCAAAATATCAGTTGTGAAAAGTATTATTTAACTGACAGTAAGTACCGTGTCGATGTGGATGAACAACTTTGTCACTCTGATAATTTTCACACTGAATGTGCTAACAAAAGTGAAATATTTCCTATATTTTGTTTTATTTTATTAACTTTTTCACCGTTCAAGATCCTAAAACTTCTTGACCCTTTACATTTTCTGTTTATTTTTCATATTGATGAGATTTGAAAAATTTGTATACTTTTGATACCCAATAGTTCAAAAAATATAAAATTTGAGTTTATATACAACATATTTAATGTACACTGTAGGACAGTAACTTTCCGATTCGTTAATAAATAGCTCGAAAGTTATTTGTCCATTATATAATAATATCAATATAAGATTAAAACCATTCAATGCGAAACGATATGTCCTTAGGCCAAAGGTATGCGATCACATCCATCTACTAAATCCACTGCATATCACTTCAGCAGCTAGAAAAATAAGTATTTTTGAAAAAATATAGTCATTGAAGTTGACCAATACATTTTTATCAATATTAACGATATATAAACGGTTTAGCTTTGTTGGATATCGTTGCTTCCCATAAATTCCCATAGTCAAGCGATAAATGGTATGGTCAGTACATTGACATAATAATACACCATCAACCTGAAACCATTTGACAAAATAATCTTATTAGTATACAAACTCATCGATAGTTACTTTCTTCTCATCATACGTAATAGAAATTTACAAATTTTCGTTAAGTCTCACATGATTAAATGACAAACACGTCACATACTTTTAATACATTTAATACACATGTACATTTTTTTCGACACACTCGTGTAGTACGGGCTTTTATTCATGCGGCATTTCAAAGGTGTGGAAAAGTACCGGGTGCGACAGAGAAAGAGCTACACCCCAATTTCCACGCGTGCGAAAGAGACGGACGCGTGCACTAAAAGAATGTTAAACGAGACGGCGGCCGTAATCAGCCGCAGATTTCACGAATTAATTACGCTGAACATCAAACTGTTGCGCCGTTTATTTTTTGTGCATATTTTTTTTTGTTAATTAAAATTTTACGTTCAACGCTGCGATGATTTCTTCTTTATATTGATAGAATATATTTCGCTGTGATTATATCGTGTTCAACTGTTATTAACACTTATAATGTTTGTTTTTTTCGTTTTGAAATTGCTCTTGTGTATAACTAAATTCATCATTATCATTGAACACAGCCTATGTCAATCACAGGAAAGATCTTCTCAAATAATTTGATATTTTTCCCTTTTTGCGTATGCTTATTACCAGGACCATTGAAGAGGGGAGGGGGTTAATTCCACGGCCCATGACTGATTTTGAAATTTTTTAGGTTTCGAATACTTGAAAAAAAATGTTGTTTTTTTTTTTGGAAAAGTCAGTTTTTGTGTGTTCGGTATTTCGAAATTTTTCTCAGGGCCCGGAATGTCTCTCTATGGTCCTGCTTATTACGTAATGATTTGAAATTGTTCTTGAAGAGTTTGAATACTTAGGATTTAGTAATACCTTGCTGAATAGCCAGTTGAATTCAACGACTAATAGCGCTAAATATCACTTAACTTTGATAATTGGGAAGGAGCCGGTGAGTTCGGCAAAGGTAAAAATTAACAAGTATGTAGCTAATTTTAAGAAGACGGTAGCTCTCAACAAGCTAATTGCATGTGCTAAGCTAAACTGACGATTCTTAAAAATATATATAATATATCAATTTCTCACTAATAAGGAGTGATTGAAAAATTATTTAGATTTCATAAAATCAAAAATATAATGAACTCGAATGTATTTTTAATAAACTGCGGAATGATTTTATACTTATTATATTTATTTCGAATGAAGAAAATTTTGATTAATAAAATCATTAACAAAATTAATCAAGATTAACTCGAGTAGTCGAATTTTTATACTGAATTGAATACGAAATAGATACTAATGAATATTTCAAAAATCACAAAATTTTATAATTTTTTTTTATTTCACACTCTACAAAGAATCCTAATTGCACTATTTCATATACAAAAAATTGGTCAAATACACACTTAATCTATCATTTCTTTAAAACAGAACAACTACGCAATCAAAACATAAAACTCGTTAACACACCACCAGATTCCAAAAGCATACCGATTCCAACATACCCCCAATCAAACAACAAATCGCACACAATTACAAAACCCACCAAATCAACTTCCGAACACATCGCCCTCGCCACCGAAACGAAACGCTTAATTGGCGACCGCATCACCGAATACTCCACGATCACCGAATACTCCAAATTTCGCCAATACGCGAAAACGTCCGCGATTCGAAAAGGGCGCCATTCCCGCTGCAAGCATGCAGCCCGATCGCACGTGACGCTCTTGCTAAAAATTTAGCGCTCGTTTGCATTTGTTTAAATATTTATGTGTGTCCGTCCGAGTGCAGCGACCCCCGTTCAGTGTGTTCGACTTTCGCCGACTTTGCGAACGCAAACCGCATATCGTTTTCGCTAATTCGATTTGCGCAAATTATCTGTCGGCGAAGCGATAATGTAACGAAATGTGTTGCGAATGTTTCGATGGGAGCGAAATGTTTGGATGGTATTTTAATATTTTTCGAGTCAGTGTTTTTTTTTTGGTTTAGCTTAAGATAGTATTTAGGTGGATGCACCTGGAGGGTCACTATGCTATCACCCTGCACCATTTCAATATAGCGACATTTATAAATATATTCTTGACATGAGTACTTGATTGAATAAGATACGTTCAGCATAACCCATAAATACGTTTAAAGGCTTTTGACTGACTGACAATGAGACGTGTAGAATTAAATAAATGCGTTTAGTTTTACTGATTGAGAAAGTGGCTTTTCCCAACCAACCCCCATGTTCAGTTTTTCTAAACGGCATGTGGAAGTAAACATGTAAAGATATTTCTTTTATTTGGTGCGGGATGATGCTATAAATTTCCTGATTTGTTTCTATGTGATAACAGATTGTGGGTATTAATTAAAAATTGAAGCACGTGTAATACAGATGGCCCATTGCATATGTCGGATTTAAATTTCCCGTAACTTGCTTAAATTTAAGATGGTAACCCATATTTTTGAAATTTGTGGTCTTCTGTCTTTAATATTAAATGGATCGCTATACAAAAGATCAACGTATTGTTATTGTTAAAACGCATTACAAATATGGTGAAAAATTTGCGAAGATTCCTCAAAATAGTTGGTGGAATTTCTGCTTTTCTTATTTCACTTAACAAGTCCACTGTTCGTAGGTTGACGGAAATTTTCAGGAAACTAGCTTGGTTATGATCAAACCAATTCTATCTCATTCTCATTCTGTGCAGTTAGTCCAAAATATTGCAATAGAATCGATGAGATTTCAGAATTATCAACTTGTCGTTGTTCTCCACAATTAAACATTAGCAGATTAATTGACGCCGTGCGGTTTTTTCCTCTGGGGTTTTGTGAAGCCCGAAGTCTTGCTAACAAGCCAAAAACAATTCCTGAGCTGAAAACTGAAATTCAACGCGTTATTGTTTAAATTTAACTATCTGACTTAGAAAAAGTCTTCGAAAATTTGATCAAAAGGATCAGAGTATATAGTATAGACGCAGCGATCATTTGGGTATCATTTTATTCCATAATTAATCACAAGATGTCTACTTTACAAATCGATAAAAACATCCATTAAAATAATAACTTACTGTGTTTAATTTGTAATTAATTAGCGAACTTAAAAATTGTAAAATTGAACGCTTTGCCCGTAACATAGCAATATCCCAATAAAACATGCTTCATCAAAATATTGCAACAAACTCCTGATAATGCGAAAAATTATCGTCTGTCTGTGCTGTCAAAAATATTGACGATGAATACTGCATGATCAGTACAGTGTTAATGATTAAATAATGACCACGAATGAAATAAAATATTGACTAAACATATGAGAGCCTATTTCTGTATTAGATCTGTTTCAGTGAGACATATGAAAGATAAAATCTTACTATTTACTTATTCATTACTCACTTCATAATTTACTTATATTTACTAATTTCATCAACTACATGTTTGTGGAATTTCGAATTTGCTGACTTGTTGCACTTTAATTAAAGGCATTTTATAGATCGATAATGTTTTTTGCTTAACTTAATTAAGACGAATATGAAACACTTTTTTGTTGTTGGAGGTTTATTTAATCTAGCTTCAAAATTAAATATGCGTATCGACAAAAAAACTGTGCCACTTAAATGAAAATGTTAAAATTTAGCACTTCGTAAGTTTTTTGTAGTGTTTGTTTTTGTTTCGAGTGGGTGAGCTCTTTGAAGTTAAGTGGTAAGTTTTTATCATATGTGTGAAGTTTTACCGTCGATGTTTGTAAAAAATGTACTTAAAACCTATAGTTAAAAAGGTAATTAGATTAGCTTAGACACTTCAAATGTGTGGAATGCAAAGAGTCAATTCTCCATTTTACAAATTGATTAAATTAATTCTGATTTCGAAGTGAACGTAACTATGTTAAATATTCAGAAAATGTTAAAAATAGATTGCGGGGTTTATACTCACTTTCACGATAATTATACAACTATAAATGTAATGAACTTGTGTATAAATGAACTTGTGTATTTTTTCTGTCAGCAATTTTGTCCGTCCTTTTCATTGTGTCTATTTTTCCGACTTAATTCACGCCATTCGCCTCTTCGGCCATTCTTGTCGCCCACATATTTATCTTTTGTTCCCTTCTTATTCTTCCATTCTTCATAACTTATATGAAAAATATACTTGCGCAAAAAATATAAAAGTCCTAGTGTGAAAAAGCGCATAAATCTAATGAACGGTTAGACAAATTATGTTCTATTATTAACATTTTAACCATATCATACATAGTCATAATGATTAAGCCAAAATATCGACACGATTCATATTTGGTTTTAACATGTATAAAATAATACGAATAAAAGAAATTTGAACCTATTCAAGATGGATTATTTTAAGTAGGCATTCAAACTTTTTAGAATTTCTTTCTTATAGCTAACCTTATCGGATTTATTATATAGTTTCCGTTGATAATCAAAGTTAAGTAATAAGAGGCGGGATCCGTATATGGTTTCGTGTACTGTTGACATGAAACCTTTTGGTGATGGACGGTTTTAATATTTAAATTCATCGAAAGTTATTTTTCTATTATAACTACGTAGTGATTACACACAATAAGGACAAAATGCTTCAATTTCCGATGAATATTGGAACGATCTTGTCCTGTACTAAATATCGTAAAAATTATTTATGATGATGATACTTTTCCAACCCGTCTCCGAAGTTAACAAACAATGAAGTGATACGGCCATATTTCATTGACAGAGAAGAGTTTGGTATTCGAATTCTTTTAATACTGCATACGACATATGTCATGATGGAGCACATATATTTTAACTTCCGATTTTCATTGGAAAAATCTCATCCTCCAACAAACATCATATAGGCTAAACATAACGATCGCAACAGTGCCATCTTCCATCATCGTCATCATCATCATAAGCAACCAGCTCACGCCCACTACCGGACAAAGGCCTCTCCGACACTTTTCTATTCCGAGCCACTCCCATCCACATCACACATCACATTTTTCAGTACGAGATTCCCACCCGATCATATGAAGAGTATTCCGAAACGACGAACAACACCGATTCAGCAGACAAAACATTGACTCATCGAACTCTCAAGGAGCGAGAACGTCCCTCCTCGCCAAGAAACCTCCCCCTGGCTCAGACGTCATAAAAGAGAACGGCCCCGGCACGCGAGCAGCAAGTAGACCATCTACAACATACACACGAACGTGTAGCTCACGTGCCGCTGACGTTCCCCCGCTTTTGCGCGTCGATAAAGTGACGCGTGCGCCCTGTTGGAAGAGAGTTGTGCTGCGCGGGAATACGCGTGGCGCCATCCGGCGGTGGCCTCGGGAAGCGGAGGCCACGTGCCTCTGTTTCTTGCGGATGGCATGACCACGTGGGAAGCGCAGAG
>JAOXNN020000084.1:959915-980799 GCA_028571205.2 Hydropsyche betteni
CCGGCGGTGGCCTCGGGAAGCGGAGGCCACGTGCCTCTGTTTCTTGCGGATGGCATGACCACGTGGGAAGCGCAGAGTAGGACGGATGTAGGCATCGGAGGGAGATGAAGATGCGGTGGCGTGTGAGGTCAGCGGTTCTGAAGTTTTGTTTTTGGGTATTTTGTGTTTATTTGGGAAATTTTTTATGCGTCGTTTGCGATGTTGCTTAGTTCGCGTATGGCGCAAAATGGTTTTGCGTTGTATGCGAACGGTGTAGTGGGAGGATACCTGAGTAGTCGTTGATGTTGTAGGTGGTTGTATAGCCGATGATCTTTTTTATTGAAAAACATCAACGAATATACAGTCGTTGATGGTTTTCAATGAAATTTTAACTTTTTTCTTTTCATTTTTATCATGGCTGTAGTCAGGGGGCCTAATTTCTCTAAATTAAAAAAAAATGACGACAGATTGTTCTTAAATTATGAGAATAATGTAGAGATACATCTAAATTGATGCCTCGAATGCTTTGATTCTGTACAAATACTTCTAATGAAAAAAAGGGCATATTTTTATAGCTTGGAATCGCTTACATATACAAAGTTGAATTTCGGGCCCCTCTCTAAAAAAAACCTGGCTACAGCCGTATTCACATCTTTTCCTTTTTATATTCATGGAAATGTCAATAGTTAGGTTAAGTTAGATTGGGTTTTTTTTATTTTTTTTTTGATAATTGGCTCTGATTGTTATCTAAAGTAAGTAAATGAAAAAGAAGTTCAAATTTCGAATAATGAAGGCATTTAGTTTGGAAAAAACGTCAGCAAAGTGCCGTCCCATTATGTATATTGTTCATATACAATACAAAACTATTCTGCATCATACGCGAAGTAATCAATTTCGCAAACGAATTCGATTTACGAATACGTATACGATTTATGAATACGAATACGATTTCGAAAGTCTGTGGCCTGAAAACCGTGTAGTTTTAGGATTTAACTTCAAAGTAACCTTCTCCTTGTTATACGTTGAAGAAAAACGCTCAAACTTTCGATAGTATTGAAAAGGTATTGTCCTGAGATATACGTAGTATGAATTGAATGGGTTGTAAATTTTAGTATAAATAATTGGAATATTTAAAAAAAATTACAATTTTTATTTTCCATTTTTTTTCAAGCAATAGATTATTTCAAATAAAATAAGTTTAAAAATTCAATAGTAATTCGAACGAAACAAACATTTTCTAACAAAACTCTCGTAGACTGAATAAATGTTGAGAACCACCCGATTATCACGCATGCTCCTTGAAAATTGATCGGAGTCAGATTATACGAAAGCGAAGGGCAGCCATACATTATTTTTGCGTTTATTGTTTCTTTCGCGCTCCTCGCAAAAGATACACAATTGCGACGGGTCGGAAAGAGACGACAGTATAATCATCGATTACTGTGCAATTACCGTTTTTACTATTCGCAAGAAATAATGCGACCTTTGTGCATTTTAATTACAGCGCATATTGGCTTATCAGTTGGCGACCTATTTAATAAAATTATGATCTAATTGGCCCTGTCAATAATTTCCAAATGATTATTTGAATGAGAAGTCAGGAAATTTGGATAGTGATATATTTTTGGAAAATAGAGTTATGTTGTTAGTATTCAATCATTGCGAATTTGTTTTATTTCGAAACATGATCGGGAATAAAGGTCATAATCATTCGCAGACTGTAACTTCTATTGTAAAAAAGGTTTTTTTGATATAATTTTGGAAGTTAGAGTATTTTTCTTTTATGTTCGTTATTGTTAGCTGAAAATAATTTTTCAATAAGTTTGAGAATTAAAATATATCCTTTCTAGATGTTATCAAGCTATTGGCACAAGATCACAGGCATTTACTACCCACATAATTATAGCGCTAGTGATAAAAGAAAGGCCATTTTCGAAAAATTCAAAAGCAAAGAATATTTTTATCAATTAGTAGTATTTGATCACATTCTTTTATTGATCGTATATTGCTTAATTTTCTAAATTTTATATATTTAGTATCGCAAAAAAACTTTGTAAGTTATTACATCACAAAAAATGGATTTCATGATTCATATGATATGAAATGAACCATTACATTTGAATTATCGTGTAATTTTGATGATGTATCAACTGTACAAAGATCGATTTTGTCATAAAATTCAAACAAGAATTATTCATTCCTCGTTAGATAAATTTGTATTTCGGAGTTTTATCAGCGTGGTTATTATGATAATTTCATAATTTCAATCACGTTGTCTGTTTACATATGATGTCATATCGTAATTAGCATTCGAATCGTACTATGACATCATCGTATTTTCTTCGAAAGCGCTTTTTAGTTAGAAAGACTGCAAATGAATTTGAATATGTACGTGATTTAATGACACTACGGTTATTGATGCTTACTGGTATTTTAGCGATAATTTTATTATGATACGATGCAGCTGAAAATAAAATGATTTTCAGCATACACGGTTTATTTATCTCGAGGGAGTAGAATTTGCATGTATATCGTTTTGCGCAATGATGAAAAACGAATTGATATAGTGATGAAATATTTTATTTTTATGAGATGGATTTTTTTGCTAGTTGTAAATAACAAATGTATTTTTAGATAAAAATTTCATATTTCAGTTTTAGTATTTATAAAATATTTATTTGTTTTATTCTGTTTTATTTGCTGCCTAGTTTATATATAATACATATTATAGTTCCAATAAGTAATTCTATTTATCAAAATAAATCTTACCAACGAACTGAAAATACAATAAAATACCTTGGAAAAAACTGGATTTTTCAATTACAAATTATTGTTATTATTTAGATATTTTAGACAATTGAGTTACATAATTCATCTATATTATAATTCCATTTTTTTTTCTTTGACTATCCAAATACACTATTATATTAAAAATTTAAAGTTAATACTTTTCGGTATTGTAAACTTCAAAAGGATCAACTCGAAAATTTATGAGATTGAAACTAATTCTATCAATTCAGAAGAACTTATCTTTCATATTAACGACACTATGATTTAAAATACAGATCATCAATCGACGTATCCAGCACATCGATCACATCCCAAGCACACAATTTTTTCCTTCAATCCCATCCAATAAAAACTTGAAATAGATGGTTAAGCGAGAGAAAGAAACGAGCAGACGGCGCATTGAGTGCATTCACCCTAACAAAGTCCCATTTCGTAAACGGCTCGAGATGTGACATTTCACGACCGCGGCTTTTTTCTTCGTTTCGGCGACTTCTTTCGCGCCCATTGCAGTCGTCACTTGCCACTTTTGCATCGGAATGAAGGCTTAACATGGGAGTTGTTTGTTGGGACTCGGTGAAATTCTTGTCTAGATCCGATGGGGTTTCTGGAGACGATTTATCGGACCGTAAGTACTGTCGGTGATGGAGATGGAGAATGTTCGGTCGTTCGAGATGGAGAGAGAAAGGTATGATGTGACTGCTGTTTGCTGGTGTGGAACTCGTCTGCAGTACAGTGGCAGTTGAATTGGCTTCTCAGATTTTACGTTGTATTATATAAATAAATAAGTAGCCGTGATTCGTCCGATTAGTGGTTTATTGGATGAATCAGTTCCTGTTGATTATCGAAGTGATAAGTAATTGGCGTGTTCTATATGTAAATGTTGAGATCGTTCGGTAGAAGATGATAAGAAAGAAACGTTAGAAAAGAATGAATACAGATAGTCCTCGACTTACGACGATTCGTACTTACGACCGAAAAAAAATAATATAAATTTTTTTAATTAATTATTTTTTTAAAAATTGAATGTTAAAATTCAAGCGGATTTGAGAAATAAATACCTAGAGGAATGTAGAACTGTCAAAAAAATTCGTATTGAAAGAAATGGTTGCTGCTTTTACTTCAATTAATCGAGGAATACAAAAACTTGAAATGATGGACCCAAGCAGTGAAAGATTTTCAAATTTTATTTATTTACTATTTCATTATTGCATCAATAAAAGTAAGTAAAAAAAAAAAGTAGATTCGACTTACGATGGATTCAACTTACGACCGAAGTTCAAGGAACGTATCTCTGTCGTAAGTCGAGGATTACCTGTATTTCAAAACTTTTTGAAGTGGACTTGTGTTTACATGTGATGTTTATGATGATCGATGAGTGATCGAATTTTTGAATAAAATTTTAAATTTAGCATAAAATCAACGTTAAACAAAAAAAAAATCATCAAACTATGAAGTTATTTCTTTTTTCGTATGTGTGATTATAGATCAATTAGTAGAATACATAATTTATTCTTTCATGATAAACGTACTATATTTTATTTACTGACTGTGTCACAAAATAAATATGAAATCGTTGTGATTTTAAACCAATCACCAGTATGAAATATAATAATATACACAAACGTTTGGCCAACCTCTAACCTCCTCTAAAGTATTGGTTCTAATGATAATCAAAATTAGATATACACAGTGCTATCACCAGTAGTGGAGTGGGGCAGGAGTGCACTGGAGTGCCACTCCACCACTTTATTTCGAGGTGGAACGCCGCTTCATTATAAAAATTTCACATTTCAAAAAACTGTTCGGAATTTAGATTAGACCTCGAAGCTTTGAAATCAAATATTTCCAGACATCTGGATGTAATAGGGAAGGAAAAAAAAGACAGATGTTATCACACGAATTAATCGAGTAGAGAAGAGAAAGGTCAAATGTATGTGGAACACTTGCCCTACGTTCATTCGATACGCTCAAATTTGGTATTTGTTGTCATAAAAGATAGTTATCTACCTGTCTGATGCATTGAAACAAGAATCGATTTCGAAAATCTAAAAAAAAAACTTTAGTCACACACGCGTATATGACAACCGGAATAAATCTGGTCAAAATCAGAAATTTTCAGAATCTACTTACTGCTCTAGCCCAGGGGTAGTGAAAAGTTGAAAGGGCCAAATTGAAAAGAGTATGTAATCGTCGGTTTTTTGTTCATTTTTTTCCTTTTATTTCAGAGATATATGGCGCTCCACCACTTTTTTTTAGTACTACACCATTGACTACCACTATATGGATGAATGACCATATATCATCAGTTCGAAGCTGTATGAAAAGTGTTTCAATATTTAGCATTTTGAAAGCAGAGTAATAAAAAAAAAATGTAAAATTATAACCATATGTATCGTAAATGCAATGATTACACAAAAAATACTGTCGAAAATCGACTCAAATACAAAAATAATAATAAAATATTAACCGACCATAAAAAAAATCAAAACACGCCACTGTCCTAATCACGAACTAACACTAAACACCACCACACCAACACAAACTTAGCAGTCACGGTAAGTTCCGACATTTATATGAACAGTATATCTATCTCTTTCTTTATCATTCGAAATGTATGTATCTATCTTTATCTGCGTGTTCCGTCTACTGACCTTCGGTGTAGCATTCCCTTTTCAATGAATTCATTTATTCCCCGTCTATCACTACCGCAATGTTCGTGCTGACTTGTCAATGGCGCGAAATTTGAATTTCCGCATATTTTCATTTGAAAAATGTTTTTCGTTGCACGTATAACGATGTGCTTTATCATCGGTGACGTTTGTGCTGAATTTTTCGGTGTTTTTTTTTTTTTTTTGTAATTGAAATTTATTGATAGAAGTAGTTTTGTGGATCGTTAAAGATACGTTTCATATTTTGAGCGTAATTCAAAAATATGTATTTTAATTTTTCTTTTTGAATTATGATACGGCAGCTGTGTGTGTTATTTGAAAAAGATATTTCTTGGAGATGATTATGTCCATGAGTAAATTTATATGAAATATTAATGAAATGGGGTGTTTTTAAAAGTTGAACAGAAAATCAATGAATAAAATTGAGGATTGATTCATAATCAAATTTATAAATAAGTACTTACATAAGTAGTTGAATAGTTTTTCCATTCAATTTAAAATCATTATTCAATGAAAAAATAAGCTTCAAATTTTATTTTTCATACCAAAACAAACTTCAAGTGGATCAAGTTTAATTAATTATCAATGTCGGAGAAGAGCAATTGAAACCGATTACTCTTTGCAGAGTGAACTTCGAACGAATATACAACATTCATATACAAAAATTAAATATTAATATAATTTATAATATTAGTCATTATTATGAATGTATGAATTTATGCAAGAAAGCATGAATCAGAAACTCAACTCCGCCATTTGCCACTACAATCAAAATATTTAGACATATTCCCCAATATAGGCTAAATATAGCCACAATGACTGTCTCATAATACAAAATGGTTTACTCAAATCATAAAACGGTCGTAAAAAATGAGAGTATCTGACAGTTTAGCACGTCTGCTCTTTATTATCGTTTCGGGCTCAAGTCCAAGACCGTTTCGTTCTGTCAACGCTGAAATCGCTCATTTTAATTGGAAGAAAAAATATATTGTTAATGGATTCGATGACATATTTACGTTGAAGACGACTAAGGAATTCAATTGTGTAATTATATGACTTTTACATGATGAATTTGAGCGATGTTTTTCTGATATCCGCGATGAATGTTGTGTGAAAATCGTATGATAAATTTGAATGATAATGGGCCATTTATGAAGCGATTTTTATTTTTATTTTATAGAGGTTTGATAAATTGTGGATCGTCGTAAAAAATTAAATTTTACTCTTCATATTTTTTATTTAGATAATTGTTTTTGTCGAAAAAATGGAACCGCCAAAAAGTATTGTACCTACCTACTTATACGAAGGTTTTGCTGGTGCATGACTTATTATTGAGTTTATGATTTTATTACACTTAACTCAAATATTGAATATTCAAAAAATGCTAATTACAATTTAATGTTTAAAAAATTATTAATACAATATCACAATTTTTTTAAATTTCCAAACGCAAGAGCGTATTGAAAATAAACTCAAAGTATTTTAGGATTTTTTATTATAATCATCTAATTAATAGATGAATTCAATATAGTAATTCAAAATTCAATAATATTAAAAAAAAAATGTTTTTATTAAAAATTCTACGCACAAACACTCATATCTATTCATTTTATAAAACCCACATACTTTTTATCAATCCATTATATTACACTATTGAAAACGCACAATCATATTTAAGCTAACACCACATTATGGTATGACACACAATTTTGATTTCAGGATTTTCCACTCAGCATATAAATAACAAACAATGATTAAAACTATTACATCGCCGACATGTGCGTTGCACTTATAAGCCCGCTCGAAAGTCATTAACGGTACACTGATGGATGGCACACGAAGATAACTGCATTCAGCTTTAAATTAACTAATTAACACAATTTACTCCACGTTTTTATCGGTCCGTAAACTGTTAATTTGTTTGTAAATACGCGCGCGATTATGCTAATGAAACACTAACGCAACCGCCATATATAAAATGTCAATAATTACGCGATTCGTTTCGAACGTTTGTCAATTTCTAATGAATTTTAATTTGATGATTTCGAAATGTCTAATATTTTAACGAAACGTACAGTGATATAAGTTTTTTTGAATAAATTGCACATTGAATTAAAATTTATAAGTTGTTAGTGACATCTATCGATCAAAAATAAAAATATTTAATTTTTTCATTGTTTTTGATAAAATCTCTTTTTTGAATATGATAATTGAGTTAATAATTATTAAAAATATATATTTATATTTTTTTTCAATAAATCAATAATATAAAATCAATGTTTCAGTATAAAATTAAAAATCATCAATTCAATCGAAAATTTATTAAAAAAGGGATATCAATTTCACAATTTCCAAAAAAATATTGACATAGAAACTGACCGTCCACCCCCATAAACATACTCTCGCCATAATTGAAGAACAAAAGCGCTGTGTTTGTTTGTTCAGCGCTTGACACGTGTCGGCCACTAGTTTTAGTTTCAGTTTTATATGAAACGAGTCAGAAACAGGTCGGTACGTGTAGGGGATAATGTAGGCGTTTTAGGGGATGAACGGGGCCATTAAAACGGGGTTTGAATGCGGGTTGGGTATATGAGGGTGGATGAATTAAAGCCCTCCCGGATTGAAGCCTCAGGCCCTTTGGGATATAAATGATGTCACGGGAACATTATAATAATCTACCGATATAATTAGCGACACCGGTAATTAGTGGTTGTTGTGTCGATATGTGCAATTTGTGTTGCGTCTGATGCAGAACATGGGTTTGTAATATTATCGGAATTTCAGATACCACAGTGTGCCAATTCTTCTATCTATCTACTAGTAGATCACGTCACATATCACTTATCTTTTGTAACGTGAACGGATGCATTCAATACGACATTGTAGTGTTGAGTTTGTTATAAGTTTAATACTTACTGTTATTTTCTAAGTATTCAAATTTTTGGTTTTATCATCATCAAAATCATATCCTACCTGTATAATAAAATTTACTGAAAAATGAACCCTTTCTAACATACCATTGAAATTCGTTAATTTTTCATAGTCAACTCTCGAAAACATCCTACATTAAAACCCATTTTATCAAACATTTCAACTATATCAATTCACTGATAATAATCATTTTAGATTCGACGACATTAAACCACCAAAATATCATCCGATCAAGTACAATAGACTATCCCGACACATCACCACCAAACCAAAACCAAAACCAATCCCACCCACATCGCGACCATTCGGCATAGCGCACCGAACACATCCCGTTCCCAATCCAATAAGATTAACGAGATGCACTTTTGTGCATTTTTACGATACGGACCTTCCTCTTTTATTGCTCGGAGGCTGGACACACCGGTCCGGCCATAAATCTGTTCTTGTGTCCCATTCGATGGACCAACACGCCCACCACTGTTAAATCGAAGCCTTTCGTAGTCGGCTTGTTGCGTCGGCTTTTTACCATCTATCTGGATCCGATTTGCGAATATTCGATAGTCTGTCGCGAAAGTGCACGGTCTGGTTGGTTTTTGTCGGGATAATTTAAAAGCCATTACCGGGCACGGGGAAAAAGCGAGTGATATAATGATGCCGCGGGGCGCTGAAAGGATTTTCCACCCTCGTAGAGGGAAATTTCAACGCGATTTTCCGTGAAAAATAATTTCGCACTAATGACGTACCGCTTTTAACGTTCCACGCATGCTGTTTTCGTTTTGCGACTGTGGGTTTTAATTAATTCCCGGTTTTATGTGTTCGTTTATTGATTGCGTTGCGCTTAATAACTTTATCGATTTAAATTTTGTAGTTGTCGGAGTAGGTAAAAACTTTTCACTGTATGATGGGTGTGAATTTTCTCGATTGTCGCAGGTTTTTTGTATATTTTTTCCTATTAATAACAGTTGTGAATGGATAAGATGCAATAGATGTAATGAAAAGTGCAATAGATAAGGTGTAATTTGCAGTTTATCTATCGCACCTTTTCCGAAAGATTATCATCTTTTTCTTAGAGATGGTCAACAATAGACACACGGTTTAACATTATATTGTAATTTCTGTAAATAGGAAGAAGTATGAGAGTCGATAAATTTTAATCGTAACGTATTTTAATCAACAACTTTATTTTAATATAGGATAATAACGGGTTGGACCCATCTATACTAACATAGGCTTACATCATTATTAATCATGTCTGTAAATATGATACACGAGCGACGAACTTCTTTTCTCTTGTTTGCACATTCCTTTCAAGTCATTTTATAAACAATTCGATTGCCCTTATCGTATCGGCTGATACATGATCCGTACAACGCAATACGAGTTTTACATGGAAAATATAAACAGTTCAGATTTTCTTATTGCAATCAGACCCACAACGAAGGGTCTCATATTAAAATTTCATCATCATTTGTTTACACATATGATACCCTTGGATAGAACCGGCCATGAATTTTATTGAAATCACCACTCTCACCAGAAGAGCACATATCTCGTGCAAAAAGGCTAAACATCGATTAAAATTATAATATATCGAAGCTTTCCATATACTACACCATCATTTACTTCATGAAATAAACGGATCAATATACATTAAATAATAAAAAAAATCAGTAATACGACCCGGCACGGAAACCATCAATGAACTCTGTGCAGCATTGCGTGACTTTCAACAGTTATTAAGCATTCATTCAACAGAGCGAAACATACGTTTCCCTTGGGAAGTTAATGAATTTTCCAGCCAGGGGTTTTCCCACGTTTTCCGAACTGTTATATTAATCGTATCCCTTCTGTGGGAAATGGTATATAAAATTATTAATCGGGGACGCGTTTTTTTTCTCGCACGAGTCGCCGAGAGGAAACTCAATTACTTTCAGCTCCGCGTGGGATTCTCCGCCCACTTTTCAGACGCTTCATGACTGTGTGGAACAGTGGTTAAAAATCGTCTGCTATAAATAGAGATCTGTTTTTGATCTTGTAAAAGGAATTTATGTTAGATACGGAATTAATAGGGGATTGGAAGTGTTCGTGGGTTGTGATCTAAATTTAGTTTTTACTTCAGAAATACATTTAATTATTTTCTTTGATGAAATTTGTATTATGAAATATTTTGAAAGTCTTGTTTTTTTATATGTAAATAATTTGAATTAAATTTCGCAATCAATTTCGCGATTCAATTAATTAATTCTGTTTCGCGTTAACAGTTCGTTTCTCGTAACCGTTCTGTGTAAATTTTCCGAATTCCAAGATAATTTATTATTTTGGAATGTGGTCAGAACTATTTTTTATATAAATAAGTAATAGTATCAATATTATTTTTCCATATTAATTTAATAATTTTATCACACGAAATGAATAATAGTCATAACGAAAAAAAATTCGGCGGTTTCTTTTGCGCATTTGTTTTGAATCCACACACTTAATCGAATAACCACACACGATATTAAAAAAAAACCATCACCGACCAAATTCTTAACACATCTATTATTTAAAAAAAAAAATAGAGTAAAGATAAAAGCATGAGTATGTAACACCCTTCCATAAGTGGCACGTTTGTAGGGCGAGCGTCGCATTGATCTGACGTCTCGCATTCGCCAAGGGCCTTCCACATCTTTTTCCGGTTCGATTGACAACGAACCGTGTTCATATTATGATATATATACATCATGTGAAATTTTAGAGCCGTTTAATATTCGCATCGTACCCGGAAAATAATAAATTCCTCGCGTCGTTTACCTTTTGCTCGACGCAGCCTTGGAACGGGTTTCGATCGATTCGTTCTTATTTATTTTCGATCGTTTATTATGGCGATCTATTATTATATGTTAAATTCGAGGTTTATATGGTCGTTTTTGTGGTTGATCGATTGATTGGATGTATAAAGCGTGTTTGAGGCCGGCACGATGACATTTTATCTGTTTTATTATCAGATTTGCACCACTCGAAGTTGTATTGACAAAACTTCTATAGTGGCAATTTGTTATCTATAGAGGATTTTGCAGTTGTGTTATCGGCGTATGGGATTTTTAGAAATGAATTATTTTTATTATATTTGTTATATATGATTTTGTTTTATCGAAAGTATAGTTTTACGTTCAAGTCGAGCAATAAATGGATAGAAAATGGATTTGATTAAAAAAATAAAAACATTTTGATAATGTAAGATTATACGATGGTAACAAATCAAAAAAATATGCATAGTTATACCTATATAGTAATATTTTCGAAATTGATAGTGGTTTATAATGATGAAATCTGGATAAGATAATATATTAATTAATTCTGAATATGAGTACAATTTCAATTATCAATATTGTTTATTAGAGCAGAAAAAAAAAATTAAAAGCCTAGACAAGGCTGAATTCCAATTACAATAAACGATAAAATATTTAATTAATTTTCTATCCATTTAAAAAAACTTAAACACAAAATTAATTAAAAAAACGCACAAACACTTTCCACATATATTTGCATACGATCCCGCCAAAAATAGAACCCCTTAGAATTGAATCGCACAAACGAAATTAGTTTATCGAAACGGACACGGGATGGCGCTAGCTTCCACCTAACCTAACCTACATGCGAATGGCGCCATCCTTTTCTGTTTTACTTCGGTGACGTCACGCGGTCGATACTGAACGCAGTTTCAGCGGCGCGCAACCGCCTTCAACTTTTGCTTTTTTTCAGCTGCGCTCTGTAAATATGTTTTTCAATTGCATCGCGGAAAGGTGGGGTGGGGAGATGTGGATGTTCAGGTTGTGTCAAGCGATGATGTAAGTGGGTTTTAATTAAATGGTGATGTTGGTTTTATAACAAAAAATATAAAATGGATGTGTTGAATGAAATTGATTGGAGTGGGGGTATTCGCTGAACAATAATTAGTCGAATATTATTAATACAAATATATATGTTATTATATGAACAGTGATTGATCTAAATTTGGTATTTTTGAAAAAAAAAAAATACTAAATTTGTAGTTACAATAAGTTTTATGAAAAAATTTGTAATGAAATCTTATTTCGTTAGACGTTTCATATTGGTGCAATATTTTGATGATCAATTCAATATTGGTTTCACCTGATGTAGTTTCAGCAGTTGTGTTCAAAAAAGTATTAACATAATAAATTTGTGCATTATTTATCTGATCGAATTACCTAGAAAACACGTATTAGCCAATTAATTTTCACTGACTTTCTTCGATAAGCGCACAATTCACCGTATAAAAAAATCCATTTATGACCAATCGACGAATTCGACGAATAGATAACGGCCAATTGATATTAAACCGAGTAATATTCAACTAATTAATAATCGACAAAATTACTTTTATCGAATTAATATGGATTATTTGATTATAGACCAAAACACCACCCAAATAAATGATTCACATCAAAATGATATGTATCAATTGATTTTCGACCAGCTTACCATTAGAAATACTAATAATCAACATTATTCGATCAACCATTATTTGATAAATTCACTATTTGATAAAACTATTAGATCAATTCCAGTATTTGATTAATTAACTATTCGATCAATCCATTATTTGATCAATTCACTATTGATCAACCATTTTTGATCAAACTATTAAATCAATCCACTATTCAATCAATCCATTATTTGATCAATTCAATATTTGATCAGCCATTATTTGATCAAACTATTAGATTAATTCCAATATTTGATCGATTCAGCATTCGACCGATCTACTATTCAATCAATTCACTATAAGATCAATTGATTATTAGATCAATTTACTATTTGATCAACCATTATCTGATCAAACTATTAGATTAATTTCACTATTTGATCGAATCACTGTTCAATCAATTTACAATAAGATCAATTGATAATTAGATCAATTTACTATTTGATCAACCACTATCTGATCAAACTATTAGATTAATTCCACTATTTGATTAATCCACTATTTGATCGATTCACTATTCTCAATTTACTATTAGATCAATTCACTATTTGATCAACCATTATTTGATCTAATTATTAGATTAATTCAACTATTTGATCAATCCACTATTCAATCAATATATTATTTGATCAAACTGTTAGATTAATTTCAATATTTGATCAATTCAGCATTCGAACGATTCACTATTCAATCAATTTACTATAAAATCAATTGATTATTAGATCAATATTTTTCACCAACCAATCGATTTCCGCTCAAACTTTCGCCCAACTCGAAAACCAACCATATCACCCTCGACTTGAAAACATCCGTCCGCAACCCCCAAAAGAAAACCCCTGCCCAAAAGTCAAAATAAACGGCGCAGTCGCCATGTGACGTGACAGTTGAGAAGGAGCGGTCGCGGAGCGCGTACACACCCCAACAAGTGAGGCACTTTCGGTCATTCCGCCGAAACAATACCATATGTTGTGACCGTCTCGTGGCCTGGGGCCCTCCCGCGAAGCCTCCCAACTCCCCCGGCGGGGGCTACTTTGCGCCACGGTCGATCGCGCGCCCAGAAATCGCCGGTCGCCGAAGCGTCGCTCTCGGTTTATGGTTATGTGCGTTTTTTGACAAGTGATACCCTTTCGAGGTTCACAATCTGTCAGTTTGTTGTTGTTGTTGTTGTTGTAAATGTAAGTTTTCCCGTTGTGTTCTGTGTTTCAGTTGAAGGCGCGTTTTTTGCCGTTTTGTGTTATGGATGTGATGAGTGATAATGTTTCGATTTTGTCACGGTAAATGTGCGAAAATTCGACCGCTCGTATCGTATTTCAGATTTTGTCGATCTGAAGTGTATTTGTTTTGTTCGGGGTGGGGATGGGTTGTGTTTGTGCATTTTGGCGGGAAAAGTCTGAAATGTGATACGAATCGTCGGTTTTTCTATATCTCTTTGATTAGTTTTTTTTAGTACGCACAGCCACGTAGTAATAGTGATTTTTATTTTATTTTATTATATTTGCAATGCTTTAGAGATCACTTATAATATAAACTTTATTTAGATATAGTTCAAAAAAAAATTCGGGTTACGAAAATCAATATCTGTTGCATCCACTTGTTAGCTGTCAGCAGCACATACGAACCACCTGTTAAATATTCAACATCCTCCAAGATTAAATCCGGATAAAAATTAATTCAAACAAAATTCCGAACCTCGACACTGTCACTCGGCCTTCCGATATTAATTAAGAAACCGTCAATATGACAGACGTATCGATGAATCTCATACAACATTTTCAAAGTTAATTAAAACAATGAATTTTTTGTTGTGCATACAAATTATATTTCATGAAAACATGCTAAATATATTAAACGTATTCCCTTGATATTACTTTTCAGCATCAACATTTCTTTTGTCTTATTAAATGTGTTTTGGGCTCAATTCCCATAGCAATTTCTCGTATGTCCAATATGGACGCACAATGTAGTTTCAGCGATTTTTATTACGTAATAATAAAAATTCGCGTTAGTTTTAATAAATTTCAAAATCTATAAAAATTGTCTTTTACATTTGTGATTAGATTTTCAGGATATTTTTATGTATGTGTTCTGCAAAGTGGTAAACTTTATCGCAAGGTGTTTTGTATTTTATGAGTCGAAGTTAAGGCTAGGGTTGGAATTTATTATAAGTCTTCGATATTATACGGGAATACAGCTTCGAGGAAGTTACGTATATAAGATATTATAACTTTTTGATATGTACTTGTGCACACTAAACATAAAACTAGTTACTTTTACCTAGATGCTTGCGAAATAGATTCAATAATAAATTCGATTAGTTTTAGCTTCTATAAATATATAAAATTGATGATTTACTAATGAAAATGAGCTTTAATAGATTTAAATTAGTATAGATACATAGATTTTTATAGAAAAATATAGCTAATCCTATATTCACATTATTATAAGATCAAAATTATAAATTTTTAGAGAAGTTTCTACAAAATCTTTACAGAATATACGATATAAGTTTAAAATATTCATTAAAAGTATTCGCTTACTTTTTATAATAAAACAAAGCCTATTTTTTTCTTCAAATTTTCCGCTTCTAGTATAATAATTTTAATTTTCAAATTGATATTTTATATGATCATAACAAAACAATCATAATATTATATTACTTAACTCATTTCTGATTAATGTTTTACCATACAATTTTAAATTATAAATTTTAAGCTTTATTAAATATATTTTTTTTTCGATCGCTTCTAAATGAATATACAAACTTATATAAATTGAAAAAAAAATACATTAGCCTCATATTTTTTACAATCCATTAAATAAAGGATCAAACTAATATTTCATCATATTATTGTAAACATAAAAATTCGATTTCAAAATAATTTAATTAAAATTTTCGGTAATATAACCCAACAAGTGTCTTCAAACATTAATATTTTATGAACACAAAACAAAATTAAACCCATAAATTTCTACTACACTAAACTAAAAAAAATCAATAACATCGACTCGACGTAATCAAGCAATATTACCATTTCGTAAAAATTGTAATGCTTACATATTTAACATTAAAAAAAGGCGCCATAAACAAAACGCGCGCCTTTTTAACTCACACGTCCCCCAGTGTGTCGTTGTTGACGCAACTCATATACAAACTGGGCGTTGTTTCCAAGCTGTTGTTTTTGTTGTTCCTTTGGTCCGGGGGTACTTTACACCCCCAAAAGGGCGGCAAAAAGCCGGGCTGGGGGGTATACAAACTTGGAGGAGGGCTTATTTATTGTTTTACCTGAATTTTCAGTGGGATTTTCCCTGAAAATTCTTCTCGCGGATTCATGAATATGCGGGATATTTTTATAGTATGATAATTGCCTATTCAACTTTGGTGGAATTAAGGAAATCTCTCGAGAGATTGAGATTGCGCTTAATATTAATGAAAATAGTGATTATAAAATTTTTCTTTTTTTGACGTTTTCTCGGTATATTATTATGATTTTGTATGAAAAATTGTGAGAAAAGTATCGTATAATTTCTTGAGACCATATTTATAATTTATTTGAAAGTTACACGCTATTCAATGTTTGATACCCGTATAATTTATTTATGATACGAAAGTTAAGATTCATATTTTCTTATTTATTTCTATATTAAAGTTAAGATTTATAAGTATATATTTTTTTATATTACTTACTCAACATCACTTTTTTTATGAATACAGTCTATTACAATGTGATTCGTTTTTTTTTAAATAAAAAAATAAAACGTTGCGTGGTAATTTCGTGCCTGGGAAATAAAACTTTCACGTCTTTATATATTTTTTTGGGAGTTTATTAACTTTTTATCGTTCTCGAAGTGGCACTTTTTTGCTTTGTCATATTCAAATTAAATGTTCATATGAAAATTATATAAATAATATAATCACAACAAAAATCTTGCCGTGTTTATAAAACCTTTGTTCCGTATTATTTTACAGCAACAATTATCGCTATCGCGAAAAGGCATTAAAAGCTTTTCAATATATTCAATGACAGTCGAACAAATTAAAATTTGAAGTTTTCACCACAGAAAATAAATAAGTCTTGAAAATTTAAATATGATTGATTTAAATGATTTTTCATATGATATTTCACGAACAACTTTTCCAATACTAAACGCAAAATTTATAATATAATATTTAACTTCAATGCTCACATTTCAAAACTAATTATTGACATTTCAAAAAAGCCCACATAAATATTTATCATAATATGAATACATTATAAATTTCCTCCGATACGCCAACACCATATTAAATATTACAATACAAAAATAGCACACGTCACGCGATCACAAAATCAACCGAGTCTATTTTGAACTCGTGCGGTTAAAGCTCATAATAAATATTACAAATGTGACGTATATCCCCAGATAAATTCATTGATAACTTTCCGTTTATGAGGCGATAATTAAAATGGCGGCCCGAACTCCGCAGAATGGTAATCCGCTTTAACGTGTTAATTGGGTGTGTTTGTTTTGACCCCCGAAGTTGGGGTTAAGTTAATTAGTTGTCGGGTCGAAGTTGGTGGTAACCTTTCGGTTGTGAAAACGTGATCGGATTTTTTGAATGGGGTTTTTCGAGTTTGATTCGTGTTTGTGGCTTTTTATGGGATCGTAATTTTGAACTGTTTGGGCTTTTTTATTTGTTTGGGGTTTGATTGTTTTTGAAGTGCGAAAGGTAATATAATTGTAGGAAAATTTATTTTATATTTTTATTTGTAAATTTAGATGAATATGTTAAGTTTTTATTAAAATATTCAAAACATATTGATCATTAAATTTTTGGAATACAAACTAATTTTCATTAGAAAAATATATATATTCAATTCAAATACAGTGGAAAACGTTTAATACGAAACTGAAGGTATCGAAATATGTTTTCATGTTAAAAGAATTTCATGTTAAAAGTCATAGTATACGTACATAACATTTTGTTAAGATAGCAGTATTATTTCTTGTTAATTATTTTTTTACGTTAAACGATTTTATTATATGTATAAAATTGATTTTATAAAATGGCGCCATTATATTGTGCAAAATTAATTGTAGATTAAACAGCACCTATCGGTGGTATGTAAAGACTTTAAAATAAATTCAAAAATTCGTAAATAGGTGTCGCTAAAAATATTTCAGTTTTGAAATTGTGTCAGGTTTCAAATCACGTTCGCAAAATTTCATGAATAATTTAATATTTGCTGAAATCGCTCTGAGATGGTGTTGCAGCGTGAAACTTTTCCGTAAACGTAATAAACGTAATATATAAAAATCACGTATCGAGAAGATTACTGAAATTCTTTCCGATTTGAAAAACTCGGATTTAAAAAAAAAAATTTTTTTTTTATAAAATACAATAATTAACTTTGCAAAATTTCTAACATTAAATGCGTAATGCGCCGATTTTCCTTCACTTTGCATTGTGCATGATTTATGGTTATGTGTAGGATTACACATGATGACCCTTCCATTCGATATGGGGTGTTCGTGACGTCATTAATGATGTGTGCTCTGGGGATGATGTATTGAGGGGTTGAGCATTTGAGGGCTTCGTTATATGGTCGTCGATTATGTGGGGTTCGATAGTTGTTGAAAATCGTATTTATGCAAAAAAAAAAATACTATAAGAATACGAAGAAGGGAAATGGATGTATGTTGGTTTCATTTCTTAAAAGTACATATAAAATGTCTTTGAATTTCTTATAATTTTTTACAAATATTTGGAAATTATCGTAATATGTTTTTTTATTATTTACCTTGTAAATATAAAATTTACATGGAAAAAATTAATTATTTACTTACTTATATTTTTTGCACAAATTTATTCAATAAGAAATCTTTGGCTCTTTGTTTATTGTGAAAAACGATTTTTTGAACATATCGTATGTTCGTATTTGTACTAAATATGAATTTATAGAAAAATATAGAAATTTATAACGAAAAAAAAGATCCATATGTTTATTATTATATAACTGAATTGAGTAAACAGATAAATTTCATAAATAAAATTTCGTAAAAAAAAAAATATAATTTTCATATATCATATATATATGAACTTTAAAATTCATTAATTTACAAATTTTAAATTTTAATAACAATTCATTAAAATAATTTTTTAATTGAATTTCAAAAATTCCGTCAACCCATAACTTCCATCAACAAAAAAAGGGTCAAACCATACAATTTCGAATATTCTTCACCAATAATCAACCATTAAATATCGCACCTAAAATACATCACCATTGAAATAAAATACACTAACGACAATATAACCTACCCGTCCATTCGAAAGTAACCTAAAACCGCTGCTTAATTAACTATCGCGCAGAAAATCGCATTTTCCGCCGGATATCGAAACGCGGCTTTTCCTCGGGCCTGGAAAATCGATTCGCCTGTTGCTCCTCTCAGTTTGTATATAAATACACATGTATATGTGTGCATATGGGTATGCGAAATCCGTGTAGCCTTTTGGTTTCAGGCTGAAGTCTCGGATCGCGAAAAAATCATTTCAGATTGATACGTGATTTTCATTTGTACGTTTTCGCATTGGGTGAAGTGTCTTTGGATGGGTTTTTTAGATTTTTTTATTTGGTTAATATTATATTATATTTATTGGGTTTCGTTAGATTTTATGATGAAATGTAAAGAAGACTTATAACTATTGTATTAATTATATTGTTTATTAGAAACGAAGCCATTTTGTAATTTTTTTTTGTAATATGAGATGTTTTCAATTCGAAAATGGTATCGTATTTGTTACATACTTTTATATTTTTGAATAAATAATGATCTGAAAATAAAGCGATCATTATTTTCCATTTTGAGCACGTCATAGGTGTTTCACAAACAGGGGCGGATTTAGTAAAAAGAACTTCAGGGTTTTGAAGTATTTTTCTTTAACAAACTTAACGAAATATTCTATATATAACATTGTAACGGGTCACAAAGACGAAAGACCCTTAAAAAGCCGAACTTTTTTTTCTTAAATCCGGTTTAACCAATCCGTTCCTGTTTATATTTATGTAAATTTTTTCATTCGATATTCTCGTGAATATTTCCAGAATGACTGACGACAGCATGAGCGATGACGTGTTCGAAGACGAAGTGAAGCCTGCTCCAGCTCCATCACCTTTGAACACAGGATATCGGGACTACGAACCTCCACCGGATTTGTTAAATCACTATGCTACAAAAAAAGCTGAGGAAGACCTTCCTATTCACAAGGTTAATATTACAGTAAAAAATTTTATTCTATAATTTCCATTTTTGTAAGTCTATAGATTTTTAAATTATTTTATAATATTTACAAAGATTAAATAGCGAAAGTTGGAATATATGAATGTAAATAAAGACTATTATTTATTATGCAATTTTAACGATATTTTTTTTTAGTAAAATATTCAATTTTTGTTTTATTTTCAGACAATACTACTGGGAGACAGCGGCGTAGGAAAAACTTCTCTATTAGTCCAATTTGAAACTGGAAAATTTCAATCCGGTAACTTTTCAGCCACAGTCGGCATAGGTTTTACTGTAAGTGTCAAATTTTATTTTTCATTTGCTTATTATATTTTCAAAAGCACGCTTTGCACGATCGCATGCCTTATTTGTAAAGATTTATATTATATTACATATTTTAGATATCTACCAAACTTAAAAAATATTATAAAATGAATATTAATAGTTTGCACAAGTATTACGGTGGCTTCCGAACAATATCTAGATAATTAATGAATGCGATACGATATCGCATTTTTTTCACGCAGATAATACAGTTAATTAAACAATTCGTTTGATGTATTATATGGAGTATTTTGACTCATAGCAAATTAATCTCTTCGAATAAGACAATAAACGCTTAAACGGTATTATTAAACCCGAGCTTTCGAGTCTAGAACAATGAGAGGGTTATTTAAATAATGGACCTTATAACGCTTCTCCTGTCGTTATATTCCTTGCCACACGTTGGTGCGACAATTTATAACCTGCTCGCCAGGGGGTC
>JAOXNN020000084.1:980899-1021658 GCA_028571205.2 Hydropsyche betteni
CCCCCCCCCCCCCCCCCCCCCCCCCCCCCCCCCCCCCCCCCCCCCCCCCCCCCCCCCCCCCCCCCCCCCCCCCGCGTGGGCCCGGGGGGGGGGGGGGGGGGTCCCGCCCCCCGCCTCAAACGCCCCGCCCCCTTCCGCAACAGGTGACCGCTCCCTCGAGCACCTGTTCCTGTTATGGCCTGTTTATGAACGGTTTTAGACCGTTGATTTCGTTTTTGGATTATGAATTTTGCTTTGATTGTGCAATTGCAATGGTTCTTATCGATTATTGAAGTTGAACGATTCGTGGTTAAAGTTTTATAACTAATTGTCGATGACGTGACGAATTCACATCTTTTATAAATGAAATTTAGTTTGATATTTTTATCGATTATTAGATTTATATTAACGTGATTCTGATTTGAGGTAATTCTGTAAGTTGTGGATATTTTTTTATTATAAGAAAAAAAAAATTATTATGAGAAAGTTTTTCGCTTGTAGTAGATTTTATAAAAATTGCATATGGATCAATATTGAACTGATTCAATTACATTGTTTTGAGTTTTGTTTGCGCACTTGACCCGATTCATTTACAGATTCGCATTATTAGTTTTCTGCTACAGCCTGGATGCATTGTTTGTATTTATTATTGCAACACAAGTATCAAAAGCAAATAAAGCATTGTTTCTATCTCATATTTTCTTTTGACGGTAGAGCAAATTGCTCGAAAGGAATAAAGCATCGGTCATTACTTTCAATCCCCATTATTAATGCTTTGAAGGCGTATTTAATATTAATACAAATAAACAAACATCGTATTAAATAAATTCTAGTATTACTTCATTATCATAGTTTTTCATGCTCAATACTTTTTGAGAATATTATTTCTATCGAATCGAGCATTATGTTTGTTATCTTTGAATTTGGATCTCAGTCTACCAGTTTATAGAGGATGAATTTATAATGTTTGTTAACATAGTTAACGAACAAACTTTAGATCAAATGAATATTCATGACGTTCTTATATGATTTTTTATATCCAATATTGCACAATGAAGTAGATAAAAGTTCCGTTTATTTATTGATTTTCTGTATCTTCTATAATAACATAGTACTAGAACCAGCATAATCGTTCAGGAATATCATTTATCGACACGTGGAATCTCTCATAATACCGATAGACAATCGCTTCTATTGCATTTACGGTTGCCTAGTAAAGCTCACGAGGCTATAAACGACCACAGTTAACGTGATTCGAATACCTCTGCACAGTAAACAATAACCAAACGTCTGCGTGTTAAAGCAGGGCCTTTCAATTCGCTTGGGGTTCGTATCGATTTTTTTCTTCATCATATACGGTTTGTGTAATATTAGATACATTTGACGAAAGAGTTGGTTTTTATTGATCAACAGAGTTAGCTAATAAGTGTTACGGTTGGTTGATTGATGGAATCTGAAACTGTTTAAAATATGTGGTTTCGTGTGTAGATTTTCTTTTTAAAATTGAGCATGTGTCACTAAGAAAATTTTCGAAAAAGAAAGTGCATTGTCTTATATTTGATATTGCCAATAGCTTTGATAAAAGATTTGGTTTTATTATAAATATTAGGTATCATTAATTATTAAAGTTGAGCAATATTTGGCGCAATCGATATATGGATATGAGCTGATTGTAAGATCTTTCAAAAGGGACCAATTTTAGTAGGTATATAATCTTCTTGTGAATTACCTTTTTGCATGAAAAAAGGAACGACTTGTTCTGTAATTGATATTGTCATTATAATCATCAAAATATGTAGCCTATTCAACGCCTACTGCAAGACAACACATTTTTCCTTTTTTTTTTTTCAATATAATTATTAATTTTTTGTAGGGAAATTTGATACTGAAATAATTCCTTATCATAATATCAAAACATTCATTTACCGATCGAGCTATATGTCACTTAGGTGTTCAAAATTCCAACTCAACCAATCGATCGAAAATGTATTATAAAATATAATAATAATCCTTTCAATCAAAACAATAGAATAAAATTCAACAATTTCGATAAATCGTATTAAAATCATCAATATATAAATTTAAATCGAACTGTTGACGTCACCTGTCTGAAAATATCGATTGTAAGCGAGAGCTTACAACCTTCGGTGTATTGGAAAGCAAAAACTCTTCAGGCGTACAAAGCCACCTCTCCGTTTCGCAAATAAAGCCCGCTTTGATCTCCAGCATATAATATTTGCTTGCACGTCTTCGCGTATTTATATATAAGGTACATTCTCTTTGCGGATTTCCACTGTTTTTCCCCCGGAGTCGGCTTCCGGTCGTTTGGGAAAAGTGGTTCAGGAAAAAGCCACTCTTCAGCACCGGACCGAATTAGTTCAAGGAGACGAAAATCGATATACCTGGCATGTCAAGGGCGAATCCTGCACAAGGATGCGCCAGAAGTGCATGCTAATTAATTGCGGAATCCGCGTACAGAGTGTTGGAAGTTATTTTCAATATGTATTTCATTTAAATTTTGGTTTATGTCAAATTAAACGGAAAGTAACGAATTTTTAATAATTTAAATGAAAATGTAATCGTTCGAATGTAAATGATATAATTAGTCGTTTTTATTATTATGAAACATAGTTTTGATATTTCAAATATGACTATGCTTCATGAAATTTCTCTGAAATTCATACAACTTAATTAATTCAATTAGAAAATGTCAGAATACGAATATTATATATTTATTTATAATATTCTGTGTGTAATTATATTTTAAAATTAAATTTCCATATTGAAAGTGCATCATTTGAAAAATCTTTTGTTGTATAACTGGATTCGACGTAGACAGAGTATTTCCAATTTTAAAATTCTACCTAACTACGTGAAATATAAATATTTTCGTTTTAACGTAGGTATTGTAAAGAATAAATACGTCATACAAAGCAAAACTTAACGTAGTATTCGGGATTATTTCACAAGTTTCGATAATGGAGGGGGAGTTTCAAAGGCTTTTGTGGTTGCGATGCAATTTCACTAGCCTGTCATGACCAAATCTATTCAAAAGAGCTCACAACGTATGTTCACGTGTGTAATTAACTTTTGAAGTTCATATACAATTTATACGTCATATCAAAATCTTTTTCATTTTAAATTTACGAAAATCGTTATAGGTATCTCGATATTTTATGGATTAAAAATCCATAAAATTAAATTATAATTTTATTTCGAAGAAACGCTTTTGAATTAAAAAAGATTTTTTTTTGTTATAAATAAATATGTTCAACATGCTATAAAGTTTAACGTTTCTGTGCGAATAGCTTAGAAGACCTTTGTAAATTTGATTTCTTTTTTATAAATCAAGAATGTAAAACACACATAAAATCAACGTGTTGAAAAAATGAGAATATTAATTCTGCCTTATTATAAAATAGGTCATATTTTCATATTTGAATTCGTTTTTAACATTTCAACTTAGCATTTTGAAAGTCTTTATTTTATTCCCGAAGGAAATTAAAATTAATCTCACTCCATTTTATAAATAACGGCGTACGTACGAACTCACATGAAGTTAGATTAAATTATACAGAGTTTTTCCACTCTGAAATGCTTCAACGACCTTTCTACGTAACGTTCATCTCAACATATTGAATTTAAACACTATTTTAAACAATCACAAAATAAAAAATTAAACCAGATCAAGTATATAGACTGCAACATACACAGAGCGAATTATAACCCACTTTGACATCAACATGTGTGGTTTCGTTTAGAAGACGAAGTACAATTTTGCCGTACGAGTCTAATTATCCTTTCTGACATGGTCTGGGGAATTACGGGTAATCCCCCCATACAATATCCGGTCAACTTGGGGCAAAAATGGCGGATTAATTTGCCCCTTTGACCCGACTATTGGCTGTTAACTGGCGCACACCATGCACATTTCCTACGAACTGTTAATTGGCTGTGACGCAAACCGATGGCTGTATTCGCTGTATTGGATTAATTGTATATTGATTGAAATTTGTATAGGGCTTTGATGAAATTGAGTTGGGTCACATATATAATATGAATATTTGAAGATATATATAATTTTAGTTTTTATTTGTAAAAAAGAGTATTGATTTATTAGTAAAGGTTCAATTTTGATGTACTATAGAAAATTATTTGTTTTTGATATGAATAATTTAATACTGATTTTATTGAAAATCAAAGTTAAGTGATAATTGGTATGGTCAGTAGATAGATGCGATTGTGTACTTTTGGTGAATGAATGGGTTTTTTTAATATAGAATTTCTCAAGGCTTAATATCTCCTTATTTGTATAGAAAAATGCTTTTGAACTGGAAGAAAAAATCTTGTAATGATATAAATTTATAAATTATAGTTTTATTTAATAAAAACTGAAAAATTTTCATACTAAAACATTTTACTATAGATCGAAATCTTAATATTTCAATAAACATATATTTTACACAGTGAAAAAAATACATTGAATTTCAAGAAAATCAATCAAAAAACAATCGACCCATAAAAAAAAAACAATCCAAAACAAGTGCATACAAAAATCAAAACCGAAGAGCAATGCCATCATCCGTACTGTCACCATCCGAACCCCAATTAAATTTCCAATTAAACTCCGACCGCGCTCAAAAGCCAACTATGAACATCACATACCAGTGAACCCGCAGCACAAACAATCCAAAGACAACCAAACAATCGATAAATCAAAGCGACAACAACAATAACAACAACAAAAACTACAAAAATGTGGGAGACCGGCTCCGAGACTTCAGTCCAAGGCAGCCAAGGGCGGCGCGTGGTGGTGAACCGGGTGAGGCCCATGTGGGCCAACCAGGGGGAGGGGACTCCGCCCCCGAGGCCCCTCAGGACGCCCTCGTTCGAGGACCCTCCGCCCAGGCCGCAGGTGGAGCCCTACGATATTTTCTGCAAGGTGAGTTCGGGTCCCTCGGGTCGGCGATGTGATGAAATTGTGTGTTTTCGCTGGGCATTCTTTGGGTTTTTGTTTTGAGGGTGGATGTGGTGTTGAATTTCGATCGGAGGTTTTGCGATTTGAGTTGGGGTAGTTGGGTTAATATGTTTTTGGGAAATGATCAAAATTATATAGGAAGGGTCATTGAAAGTTTGGAAAAGTTATAAATTCATATTCGTCATTTTCAATATATTTTTAATTTATTTTTTGTAGAGTATATTTTGGAGATTGAAATGGCTGCATATGATATTCAGGAATGATTAATACTCATAATGTGTCTCCGAGTTTCAATTATTGAGTTTTACTCGTTCTTGGCCATGATATGTAACCATTTTAATCGTCAAAGGTTTCTCCATAATCTGTAAAAAAAGAGAATGAACAAGTTATGAATTTTTAAAACCCTTCAGACTTTCAGTAGTCACTGTATATATTGACGGTTACTCTCAACTTTAAAAATATTTTATTATTCAGATTTTTTTATTTTATTTTGAAAAAAGCAAAAGCGCTTTACTTCTTTAGGTTCACTTTTATGTTCGTAATTATAAAACTAATTCGACATGTACTTAAAAACAAACTTAAAGTATCAAGATCAAAATATACATTTTGATACAATTATTATATTCACATTGAGCTATAAATCGATCCGTTAAGCACTCAATTGTATATCCGAGATGTTCGAAATTGTCTGAATCAAATTCCGACGTAACATAATATAATATTATCACTATGATATTGTTTATGAGCACATAATGATATTAAGCCCATCTAAATTTACGTCATCGATAACGTAAACATTATATTTATCCTTTTCGCCCCTTTCTGCTTAAAATGTCTTAATTTGTCGGGGGCAACCTTTTTCACTCAACCGATATTAAATTTAGAAATAGATACTAACAAAATCGATGTTAGTGCCTCGTTATAAAATAGATATGTTGAATTGAACAGTATTTTATACATTAAGCATTTATTTCATATGTTTTATGGGCAGTAAATTCATCAATCAATTGAGTGTGCCAATTCGATTCATCACAAAAGGGGATTTTCTGACAATATTAATTATCTAAAAATTAATCAAGCATATGATTTATATATAAATTTAATATTATCGAATATTTTGATTATTTAGGTGATGCTGCTTGGAGATTCAGGAGTAGGCAAAACATGCCTACTGGTTCGCTTCAGAGATGGAACATTCTTAGGAGGAAACTACATATCAACTGTAGGAATTGATTTCCGGGTTAGGAATCAGTCTATTTATATTTTTAATGGTTTGAAATATAATTTAAATTAATATGTGTATGTTTATATATACAAATCGTATGCCTATCAATTATAAATTGAAATTCAAAGAACTAATACAATGAAAATTATTAAATGCAGTATAAATTATCGCAAATTTTCATATTTATTTCACATCGAATGCATCATCATGCATCGAAGCATTTAATGAATGCAATTTTCAAAATGAATAATTTGAACGTACTGAATTTCAAAGCGGTAAATCTTTTGAATAATGCATACGGATTTTCTCTTATCCGTGCGAATATTTAAAATATGAAATAGTTCATCATATAAAATATCGTATGGTTAGGAAAAGTAATTTTTTAAATTTTTGAACGGTTTTCATTAATTTGCTTCTGATCTTTAGGTTATTATATTTACACGAGTGTACAAATAAATGTTTCTGAGCGTTCACGCATACAAAATTGTAATAATATATAACTCGGTTGTTAAAATTTGTCAAGCAAATATTTGAAGAGAAGGAAACGTACTAATGTTGTATATAATATTTCAAGATAAATGTGAGAAACTTGAACGTGGTTTTTGATTAACCATCACCAAAATCTTTCTTTATAAGGTGTGAAGAATACAAAGATATTTATATAGACAAGCGGTAAATTTTGTTCATATTTATTATATCTAAATAGATTTAATGTGTGTTAAGAAGATTAATAGTGAATTCCATAAATATTAGGTAAAATTTAAGCACGGAAAGATTCTTTGAATTTTTTATGAAAAGTATGTGAAATGTGAAATATTTGATAAACTGTGTGAAAATTTTATAAAACAAAATCTTTTAATACCTTGTGTTTATTAGAAATTTATTTTATAAAAAAGATTATTGGAATATTCACAAAACTTGATTTATCTTCGTTAATATTGTGTGGTACGAAATTCAATGTATTTTTACCGAACAAGGTAATCGGGTTTAAAAAACGAATAATTTCGACATTATGTAAATGATGTAATTTTTAATGACATGTGATTTTTATTTGCAAAAAAAAATGTAGTATCACCGTAGTACTTTGGCACATCAAATAGATATTTCAATTTCAATATAAATGCATGTAAAAAACGTAAGCATGAACGTTAATGCTTTAGCACAAATTTTTAATATTTTATTATGAGCACTGTAAAAGTAGGTGAGTAGCTTTTTTTATAAGTTGCTTTTTCATTTAACATATTTTTTTAATGAAATAAGCATATAATCATTTATTATAATATATACCAATTACAGAATAAAGTCGTAGCAGTTGACGGATCAAAAGTGAAATTACAAATTTGGGACACAGCAGGTCAAGAAAGATTCAGAAGTGTGACACATGCATATTACAGAGATGCACACGGTAATTATATATATATTTCAAAATACATCAAAAATATTTTCAAAACTTACAACACGATTAAGTCAATAACTACAAAACTTCCGAGCGGAAGAACTACGCAAAGAAATTGCTTTAAAAACTCGTACCAACTTTACAAATAATTAAATAAAACACTAGAGAACACGGGTAACTGGAAACACGTGTTTCAGAAGCGAACTCGGGTAACAAGAGTGCCTGAAACTCGATTAAAAACTGAAACACGACGCTGAAACTTAAGTACGAATGACGAATGTGCATTTCGGAGGGAGAAATTCGAGCCGTTTTGAAATTTCATGTCTTTCATCGTAAAGAGAATGTGTTATTTAAATCTTACGCTATGCCAGATATTTAATTTGTTAAGATTAGTTGGAGTGATATGAAAATTATTCCAGTGCGACGTTTTGTGTTGATGAAATATTTTTAATATATCGAGAGAATTTCATATTGATGTATAAAGCGGGTTCTATGAAAAAAAAAATTGATCAATGTCTTGGTACCAGTGGCGGGTTTAACGGTATGCAGCGCTTAGGACCCCCGATTTTTATGAGTTATTATATAAATGGGTTCCAAACTTTCAGCGCATGTTTCAAATAATTTTTAGGAGGCAATGACCTTTTTTCAAAATTTTCATTTAAATTATTTAATTTAAATAATGTGTGTAAAATAAAAATAAAAATTATGCAGTACTAAAGTATTTTCGATTCCATTAAACACAACTTTCTAAATAGTTTTATTTAATAATCGAAATTGTTTCAACTTCGAAGTCTCATAGTGCTTTTATATTTCTCGTTATATTTCTATATTAACAGAAAATTTTCTTTTCGATTAAAAGAAGAGTAAAAAAATTGAAATCAAGTCAAATGAATAGAAAATATAAGAAACCATATAATAGTATCATTAAAATAGGCATATTAATTCCTTTTGATAAATATTAAGAATTTTATATGTGCACGTAATGAAAAATTTTACATCACATTTAAAATTTATGAGATGCACTTTCCACGCGAATATTTTCCAGGGCGTTTGAGGAGTCATTACGAAAGTGGCGTTAGCGAGTTTTCCGGACGGGGAAAGCTCGGCGATGGATAATTTTCATGTCACGCAACTTTCCCTTTTACGAGAACAAAATAATTAAGTCGTCTTTGCGAAAAAGGGGCACTAAAAGAAAGAGGGCGGGTTTGGATAGCATATTCGAGAGCTTTTCAAAACGTGAGGAGAACCATAACGGTGTTCTATCGGAATACGATTCAATATTTTTATAATCATAGTATTATATAGTAAAATCTTGTTTTTTACGTGATAGTAATTTTTGTGTATGAATTTGAAAAATTTATTTGAATTTTAGCTTGAGTATTGTTTCAAAAGAAAAGTTTGAAAATCTATGAACGAAGGTAAAAAGACCCTTAAAATTCTTACTAACGACCCCACTCAAGGGTGATAAGGACTTTCATTGTCTCTTAATCGCTTCCAGAGCTTATTCATCACGAATGTTCATTAATCGGTGATAAAAATACTCTTGTTCTAATTAAAAGCATTCAAACAAAACTATAAATATAAATTGCAGAAAAAAATCAATAACATCACATTAAAATCCTTAATTAATTGTAAATTTTAAAATTCCAGCCCTTCTCCTTCTGTACGATGTGACAAACAAGACGAGCTTCGACAACACAAGAGCGTGGTTAGGCGAAATCAGAGAATACGCCCAAGAAGACGTCGTTATCATGCTTTTAGGTAATAATATTCCTCCCTTTAAAGATATCAATATATGGAAAATAAATACGAGAAGTGCCATGTTTTTTTTTCCTCGTTTAGAACAACAAGGCGCGCTTTTAGCGAAAAATGTTCGACAGATTTTACACGTGTTCGTATCTCTCTGTGGAAAATTCAGTGCAGACATATTCCCGTCTTATTTTATTTGCTTTGATTTATATCTACGCAGAAAAACAGAATTTTATATTGTGGCAATTATATGGAATAAAATGCGAAGCGTTTTTCGTTTGAACGCAATTTTCTGCGAACGAATTTGTTGCTTTTTAAAAACGTAGTGGATTTTCGTTTAGTAATGTTTTGCTTGTTTGTGATCGTAATAAGAATAGGACAAAAACATCAAAATTCAATGATGGATTGAATGAAAAGGCTATTGAATGATTAAAAATAATCAATTAAATGAAATTTAATTAATTTTATAAATTGAAATACAGAGAAATTTCGTATTGTTTTCGTTCGTTTTCATCTGATTGGAATGAAAAATTTATTGAGAAATTAATAAAGTTTGATCCTTGAACAATAAAAAAATAAAACGTGTTGATTACTGAAGTTTAGCAATAATTCGAGCGGAAAATAGATAAATCGTATACGCTAAAACTATTGTTGAATTTATAGTTTCAATATTCAATCATCATCGTATTTTCATTAAAAAATATTCCGATGGTATAAAAGGCTTTATTCCCCAATAGATATAACATAGGTCATATACGATTTTGATAATAGTCGTGTAAAGTGTTTCAAACGTTAATTTTACAAATGCAGGTTTGTATCTGTAGCAGAGAACAAAGCAAAACAACGCATAATAGTAAAATATAATTATTATATGTAAATTGTACATATACGTTACATGCTTTCAAATGAACTTTGTACATTGTACAAAATATTATAAATGCGATGTTAGTATGATAATTAACTTTTTCCTTTTCTAAGAAGCACTCTGTTTTTGAAAAGTAGCGTATGTTTTTTTTGAAAAACAACAGTTAGACAAAAAAAACTACGAATGTTCTAGACAACTATCGTGAATATTTTTAATTAATTTAATTGCAAGAAAGTTGACTGAATTTTTCTTTAAACTCAAACATTTCTATTTGTTTCATCATCTTCATATGCATCTTTTATAACATCCATAACAAGAAAAGACTTTATAATATACCATTTAATTATTTTTCTTGTGTGATTATCGAAATTTAACTTATTAAATTTATTAAATATTTCTGAATTCATTGATCAATAAAAACCGACGATACTTTCGACGAAGCTTTATTTGATTCATTTTCATCATTTCTTTCAAAAAAAAAAATACGCAAAAAAACATTCTATTTATTCTTCAAAAGGAAAAATGAACAAAAAACAAATTCAAATTCCAGGAAACAAATGCGACAGCGGATCAGAGAGGGAAGTCCGCAGGGAAGAAGGGGAGCGCTTGGCTCGCGAATATAGGGTAGCTTTCATGGAAACTTCAGCGAAAACTGGTGTCAACGTGGATCTAGCCTTCACAGCCATAGCCAGGGAGCTCAGGGCTAGGTCCTGTCAAGATCAGCAGCAGCAGGACAGGTTCTGTGTCCAGGATTACGTCCGGGATCAGTCCCAGAAGACGACGTGTCCGCCATGCAACACGTGAAGTGTTCATTAAATGCATTCGATGTGTATTGTATCTTTATATTTTCATTTGTAAATATGTACGTTTAGGTTGCTGTGTATGTCCTGAATGGGTAAAGTGGGAGTTTTATAGTTTAAATATCAAATCGAAGGAATATTTTTTTTGTATTTAAATGACTGTGATGGTTCATATACTCAAACATGAAAGGATAATTTTATAAGTTTTAATGTTTTCAAAATGGAAAAGTTACTAATAGACAAAATATAATATCTAAACTTTTTACTTAATTATTTGGGAAGGATCAATTTGTAGTTTTGATAGGGCACAAGTGTCATTTCTAACATGTAATCTAAATATAACTCAATAAATTCTAAAATTACACGCTAAACTATGTTTTGAATTTTCAAATATAATCGTGAAAACGACTCGTGTTAAAATAATTAAATTATGCGTTCCAATTACTTTTCGATTGCCGTTTTTTATTTCGCTCCGGAAAATAAACGTTTGGTCAAACGTCGCAAATCCCTTTTATGTTTTTTTATTGCGATCGTCCGCTTTTACGGATCGCCCTTTTTTGAAAAAATCGTGCTTAATCAAAGCTCTCGTATTTAATCAGAAAGCGGATTAAAATTTCGAAACTTCCACGTACCGAATGTAAACACGAAATAAAATGATTCCGCATTCCCATATAGATTCGTTCAAAAAGGAAAATTATTAATTTTTTTTCAAAAAAAAAATCCTGATAATAAACTTTAATAACAGAAATTCGATTATTATACAAAAAAAACAAGTTTTCACTATATAAAATAATCGACAAAGCAGAAAAAATACAGCGGACATACACAGCAACATTCACAAACACTTACCAAAGAGCCGGGTGATCAATCCACCGGCCGTTGCTTGGTAACACCTGGATTTTCCTTCGTTGCCTTGTCGTCGTTGGCAACAGAATTATCTCAATGTCGTACTCGGAGCTGGATTAAAACGGGTACTCGTTCGGGCACTCGAACACAACAAGCGAAATAAAAACGCGGAGGAATATTGCATTCGGGGAAGTAGCAAAGCCTCGGATGCGATTGTGTCGTTATTATTGTTCTGGAAGGTTTTCGTTTGAAAAATTGCTGTTTAATCATGCCAAATATTTTGTATAAGATGTCGAGATTTCGATGGAAGATATTTGATGTGAAATTAGTTAAAATGTTTATGAATTTGTGGCACGTGTATAAAAAAAAGTTGAGCAGTGAAAAAATATGCAAAGAGTGGTTCAAAATTATACTAGGATTATTATATAGTTTAATTAGAGTTTACAATGATTTTTTTATTACTCAACATGTTATAATACGATTAATTTATTTTTATTACAAAAATTAAAATAACTGATATAATTGATATTGAATCAATATTGATTTGAGACTCTGTCAAAAATTTTACAATTTTTTTTCTAGTTATTATCTAACACTTTTCATAAAAATTTTTACAATTTATCGTTCGCAAAATAAACTCAAATCAGTCTAATACAAAAAAATCTATCACAACTGGTTTTTTTTAAGCAATTTATTGAGATTACAATTCTAAAACAAGTATCCGAATATAGCTTTGAGCCACTGTACATAATTGATGAGTCAATTTAATTATATTATACGAACACCATATTGGACCATAATTTAGTGGGATTATATTATACATATAAAAAAAATAATATTTTCGTAGCTGTGGAAAAATTGGAAACAATCATCGTGTTCTCATGTTAGAAATTTGTTTGAAAAAAAAACAATCAATTTTGTAAAAAACTATTTTATTGAAATACGTGTATTGATAATAGTTTTAAAGCAAATTTGGCATACGCTTACGTGTTTGATTGATATTCTGATAAGAAAATGTGTTTAAGAATTGTTAAAAAATTAAAAAAAATCTTGAGTTTCGCATAAGCTTAAGAAAATTTTTGGAAAATTGAAAAAAATTATATTTATTGCATGTTGCTTCGACATATAAAAATAAATAATTTATTAATGCTGAAAAATTAATATTTAATCAATTTATTTTAAACACTCCAAATAATTGTATTGTAGATTTCTGCAATTTATGATTTTTTGGAAAAAATTCATTTTAACGATAGTTAAGGGAGTTCGATATCATTGCATTACATATCTTTGTTTCGGCATGTTTTATATGAAAATATACTACTTGTATTATATATATATATATATAAAAAAATAAATAAAAAGTAGACTGCCTATACCAAAATATGTCATCTATCAAAATATACATAATATTTAAATGTAGATTAAGTGAAATGTTAAATTTTAAAATTATTTATTGAAGTAATAAGACGCCGTGTGGAAAAATGTGACACTTTATTTACTGATTTATTAAATGTGGGAAAAAAATTTGTTACACGTTACAAACATAAAAGGTAACTGAACGGTCAATAGAAAATAAGAATAATATTCGATGAACCAATTTTTTCAAGTACGCGATAAAAGTAAAATTGAAATATTATATTTTATTTATAAAAATAGGTCCTCTTATTGTTGGACGGTAAAAATTATCGTCGTTTTGTTTTCAATTTAAATTATACACTTTCACGACGTAGAAACAATAAATGAAAGATTATCAAATATATGAGACAATATATAAAAATATACTATTAAATTAGTCAATACATTATAATATATATCTTTTGTTATCTTTATTACAAAATTCTATGAAATAATACTCTAAAATGAAAATCTTATACATACTGTAGAAAATTGTACGATTATTTCGACAGAGAATTGTAAAAGAGTAGTAAAAGAGTTTCAATAGTATTTTTGTATGTGTTCGTTTACTTATCGTTTTTATAGTCGTAGAGGTTTCCGATAATAAATATAAAGTTAACGTTTGAGATATGTATAATATATGTAATATATGTATGAACAGTTGCTTTGAAATAAAATGAAATGTATACGTGAAGTGATTTTATTTTAATTTTTCAGAGACGAATTTGAAAATTTATATAAAAAAATTGAAAATGTCAACAAAAAGGACACGTGACATTTCACACGCTACGTTTGAATTTAGCGCGCATAGTTTGGCAGTCGATATGATACGACAGAGCAGAACACCTACGTTTCTCAAACTGTATTCTGCGTTTATTTTCTATTTGTTTTCAACGAAAATACCATTAGACACAATAAAAAATTTCTTCGATAACGAATATTACGAAATTGTTACACTTTTCGATAACATTCGTCGAAATGAACGAAAATAAAAATGAAACGAATCGTGAAACGATTGACAATCGATGAAACGACGCGTGTGCCGCGCAGCCGACGCTGCGACCGCATAGCACTTTCGCAACGAAAATAATCGTATAAAAATATTTATAGAAATATTTCGCTCGAAATCGAAAAAAAATCAAAAAATACATTAAAATAGATAGATATTAAAAGATATTTCAGTGTAAACATGAAAGAAACATATAAAACGATCGAAAGTGTAGTGCCGACGGCGGCTGACGGTTGTAGGTGCGGAGCCGGCCTCGCGTTGTCGCGTTTCGCTCGTCGCGCATGCGCGTCCGGCAGGTGGTGCTAGCGCCTATCGACGGGCCCGGCTGTCGCTCGTCTCCTTCGCTGGTGCCGGCGGCGTCCGAAGACTGCGCCCCCCGCTGGCCGCCGCGCCCCCCGCCATGCCTCTGGGCGTGGGCGCTGCGCCCCCGCAGGCGCCCGCCCCCGCGTTCTGCCGCCTGTGCCTGTCCGCGCGCGGCGACTTCAGGCCCATCTTCGCACCAGACCGCCCCGCCGCCTTGGCCGCCAGGATCCTCGCCTGCGTCTCCGTCCAGGTTCGTCCTCGCATCTATCTTAATATATATCAATTAATCGTATTCGATGTCGAAAAAGCGGCGTCGCGTGCGCGCGCACCCACCTTCGACCTTCGCTTGCTCATCATGAGGTCGTCATAACCGACATAACCAACATGGCGGATACGTCATCCTTTTAATTCTCGGTGTGAACTTTTATCTAGTTCCGCTCGATTTTTGGCGATATATGTCTGGGACGTTTGCGCGACGACGATGCGAGGCTGCAGCCGGAGACGGCGACCATTTTGTGCGGGTTTATCGATCGGCCATGTGCTCTAGGCGCGCGTCGGGTCCCGCCCGCGCCTGACGCAGCCCATTCCGAGGGTTTCGAGCTTTTCGAACTCGTAGCTCGGGCTGGTCTCCACTTTTTGGTTATCCGGGCGAACGGGGCCCCCCGGCGAACGGGCCCCGGCGCGCGTGCAGCTCCCCAAGGTCGCGCCGTTCCATATCTTCGTCGTGCGACGCCCCCGCGTCGAGTTCGCCCGACCCGACTCTTCCATCGTGTTCTCTTCCAAATGCATACAAATAAAAAGCTTACTTCTCAATAGACATAAATGTGGGGTTTATAGTTTCGCCGAAGATACCCGGTGTTCAGTTGAGCCGGAAGATGGGATGTAGTGAACGTGTAACAAAGGGGACGGTGGATTCCAAACGCATGCAAATAAAAAGCTTAGTTCTCAGTAAATGTGGCATTTATAGTTTCGCCAAAGATTGAAGGTATTCAGTCGAGCCAGATGGAATATAATGAACATGTAACAAAAGGACGGTGGATTTCGTCGGTTTCAAAAATATATCTAAACATGCAGGAATTATCAAATTTTGTTCAAAGTTTGAATAAAAATTTTACATGTTCGGATCTGATTTATCGTCACTCGAGCCAGATGGAATATAATGAATATGTAACAAAAGGACGGTGGATTTCGTCGGTTTCAAAAATATACCTAAACATGCAGGAATTATCAAATTTTGTTCAACGTTTGAATAAAAATTTTAAACGTTCGGATCTGATTTATCATCACGTTTTGAAATTTCCATTCAAATATAGCATGCTTATCTGAAAAACTACATTTTGAAATGAACCGTTTCATAACGTTGCCCATTTCGTATTGTTTCGATGCGAAATTCTCTAATTCGGTTCAAATTTAAAATCGGTATCGCGTATTCATTTTGTCACACGAATGCTAAATTGTCATACCAACACGCTCATAATCTTCAGGATTACTCGTACGAATTTGAAATTTTCTATCGAATCGCAATATATAACATGAACATGAACACAAGATAAAAGATTATCAAAAGTGCAGAAATTGTATTGAACATTTTCCATAACGTGTCTCAATCTCACTTTGTATAGATGCAAAATTTTGTATTCTAGTTCGAAATTAAAATCCATATCGCGTATTCATTTTGTCACACGAACACTAAATAGTCATACCAACGTATTCATAATCTTCACGATCACTCATACAACTATGAAATTTTCATTCAAATCAGAATCTATAACGTGAACTTTAAAGTAATACAGACAAATGTCGAAAATTCTGAAATTATATTCTTTTCAATATTTCAGGTCGACGAAGATGACGGTCTACCGACCCAGATTTGCAAAAAGTGCGTCAACAACGTTAACAATTGGTACGCGTTCAAAAAGATCTGTGAGGATTCACAACAAAAACTTCAAAATTGGTTGCACGGCGATGGATCAGGAGAACCGGTAAATATCACCAATTTGGTAGATTGTAAGAATTAAATTGAAAATCGTGTCTCATACGTTTGACGTTTTAGGATTTGAGAATCAAAAGAGAACCGACATCTGAAGATGACGATATACTAATTGACGCTTCTTACCCGGGTTTGGATATGGTAATTCTTAGTTTTATTTTTTTTTACAATTTCAAATCGTGTTCGCGTATTAAAATTTCGGTTTTATTTTAGATCGATGACGGTAATCGTGTGAGACTTCAACCTGAAGGACCCCCTATATTAGCTTCGCTCGGACTTGCTCCTAGAAACGAAAAGGTAATCAATCGTTTCATAAATTACAAGTATATTTAAGTATTTAGTATATTACCCTTGATTTTAGACGTTTCGATTATTATCAGGTATATGTAGATTCTATTCATTTTATTATTCTTAAAAAATGAAAAATATTAAGTATCCATTTATAAATCGAGTGCTTTTATAGTGTAAAAAATTTTTCGGTTCAATTATGTTCATTCGGCGAAGTGTTGCTTCGTAAGAATGAATAAGTCACACGACTACTAGTAGTGTTTGTTTTTCGTATGGTATTCAATTCTTATTCGTAGCATAGTCGGTGTAGTTTCGAAAGTTCATCGCTTAAATTTAATAAACATTTGATCGAAATTAGAGTCAGTAGTGATAGATTTTATGGTGGTTGCATAGTGACACCAGCAGACTGCGTTGTTTTCTTTGGCCCACAGAGCAACACAGATCCACGTGCTGATTGGGATCGAGTTGTTGCCATTCAGAGCCTTATTGACAAAGATGAAGCCGTCGAAGGGATCGATTCAGCCGATGAAACTGACGTCTTGGAAGTGTCCGAGGTGGAAACCGATTCCGACCAAGATCTCGAATCATCGGACGAAGCCGACGAAGAAAAATCCGAATATTGTTCCAGAGACAGTTACATAAGATACGCAAAAAAGCCGTTCAATCGGAGTACAACGGATTCGCTGAAGAGAAAATTTATTGCAGGATGCAACGATGCCGCATGCCAGGCTCAGACGCCTGTCCAAGCTTGGTCTTGTTTAGTTACAGATGCCATGATCGATAACGTAGTATATAACACTAATGAATATATAGAGAAAAAATTTCCCTCGGCTGGTATTACGGGTGATTTGCAAGAAAATTTGACTAACGCTTCAGAATTGAAAGCTTTGTTTGGTATACTTTATTTAGCAGGTATCATGCGACCTGCTTTTTACAGCTCTTCTGAAATGTGGTGGGCCGATGGGTGCGGTCTGAGTATTGTTCAATTAGCTATGACTTTGGATCGTTTTAGATTTCTTTTAAAATGTTTACGATTTGAATGTACAAAGTCCGAGGAAGTTAATGCAGATGACAAACTTTTTCCCATTAGAAGGTTCTTGGAAGATTTCACTGGTAATTGTAAAAAATCGTACAATTTCGGTTCCTGTGCAGTAATCGACGAGTCCATTTTAAATTTCGATGGAGTATGCTCGTTCCGTAAATCGGTGAAAACGAAAACGACAGAGAAAAGCGGCATCAAAGTATATACCCTTGTTGAGTCTGATACGTTTTATACTGCCAATATAGAAATATGCGTTTCGGAAAAGAATGAAAATGAAGCTTTGCAAACTCGCACTACTAACGATCTTATCAAGAAGCTGGTCAGTCATTTGCATCACAGTGGAATGACTATTGTCACACCACCGAGAATGACTACTTTTAGTCTAGTGAACAGCCTGACCAATGATTGTGGTCTTAATTGTGTCGGAGGATTGCTTTCGAAACGCAAAGAGATTCCCCAAGCATTTTACAGCAAGGATCGCAAAAATTTCAGTTCAGTATTTGGATTCACACAAAGTGGGATTTCATTGTTGTCTTATATCAATGCCAAGAATAAAGCATGCATGGTAATTTCAACACGAAACGATCAATATCACGTTCGTAAAGCCGCAAGAACCGGAGCCCCCGAAGCGTTGATTTGGTATAAACAACGTCGAGGAGCTGCCAATGTAGCGATGTCATTATCCAAAATATATTCAGTATCTAGACGTTGTGAACGTTGGCCCTTAATAATATTTTTTTCAATACTCGACATTGCTGCTATCAATTCCCAAGTGTTGTGGTTATCTAACCGCACACAAGCGGACGTCATTTATCGAAGAAATTTCATTAGGAGCTTAGCACTGGAATTGATGCATGATCATATCAAAACAACAAATGCTTCCGAAGACAAAAGTACCGGTTTCGAATTAGATCCGCTATTGGCAATACGTGGAGGTCCTATTAAAAACATTGCTTCAAATGATGCATTGCTTAGAAGACATCGTAGGTGCAAATTGTGTGCTCGTAATGCAGATCGTAAAACTAGGTCGTATTGTGTAGCATGTAGTACACCTGTCTGTAAAGAACATTATAAACCTTTGTGTATTTGTTGTGCTTTGAAGTTTTAGATTATATTTAAAGGTTGCGTAAGCATTTTTTTATTAGATAAAGTATATAAGTAAAACTTAATGTAACGTATGTTGAAATGTTCTTTTTATGTTCTATTGTTAAAAGGAACTGAGATTTTAAATGAAATACTTAAAATTTATTTGTTAAATATATTATCTAGATTTTGTACGAAAATTTTTATAAAGGAATTTGAATTTGAATATTTTTATTTTGATTGCCTGTTGTAGAAATGTTAAGTTTTGGAAATCTTTTAGATTTGACATCGTTAAATTTATTGATTTTTGTGATTGTATATTATTGAACTTTGTTTTTCAATTCAGTAATAGATTTATATCGATATTGTTAAATAAGTTTTGTATTCAAATCGATTTCAATAAATGGAAAACAAAATTAATTTTCTCTTTATTTTCAAATACATATTCCAGTAAAAATATAAAAGAAAACATATACTCCCCCTTGAATTTAAATTATTTGAAATTTTCAAATTTTTTCATATGAATTATTTATTATCATTGAAAAATTATAATTTTGTAATTGTAAATTTGTTTCAACAGGAAAATGAAGATGAGTACGATATGTCTATTGGATCGGTCATCACACCCGAAGTCCATATGCAGCCCGAGGTGGAACATCGACCTGTGCCTGTGGAACATTTAGCATCTAAAGACTGTTTGGTATGTGGGCGTGCATATCGCTACTCTCACAACGCCCGCCGCCACGAGTTGACTTCTCATGGTTATGATCGTTATACAAACAAGATCGAACCCAATGCCGTTCTAAACAACTCTAGAACAAACAATTCCAAGGCTAGGTTCTCCCAAAACGCCTTAAATAACAGAATGGGTCTGGTACAGTCTCACTCTGGAATGGATATGCAATCGCAGTCTGCTGAACCTGAAATTCTTAAGTCGTTATTGACAGCAAGGCAACATGAAGCCCTTTCCGAATGTGAAAATATCCATTCTAGGTCCGAAAGTCCCGAATCAGACGTGTCCGATTCGGAACTGCAACAATATCAAGTTGAAGCTATTATATCTGAACCAGATACATACGTGCATAATTCTGAAGCATATACACAAAATTCTGACGCATACATGCATAATTCTGATTCATCAGATGACGAGAAAGATGTCCAGATGGGACAGTCTCCAAGATCTAATACTGATGTTGATTATGATGTTGATTTAGAATTGACCTCTCAACTAGATATAAATAAGATTATCGGTGTCGATGGAGACGATTATGAAGAAGAGTATAATGACGCAAACAATGAGAATCTGGAATACGATGAAGAGGGTCAGAATGTTACCGAGAATGTTGAAAGTGAAGTTGTTTGTTCAGCTGATGCCGAGTCGAATAATGTTGAAATAGAACACGAGAATGAAAATCATTTGCAAGAAGAGCAAGAAGATGACGTTCCTGTGTCTCTTGTGCCTATAGTTGAACTAAACGAAAATGCTAATATGAATAATGTCGGCAGTGAAGATAGTGAATCAGAAGATGAATCCCCTGTATCCAACCAATCAGCTGTATTAAATAATGTGCATGATAATAATTTTACCATAAGTTCGTCCCAAAGAGATTTTATTGCTCAATTCAGGGATGTGATTGAACAAATAAATACAATGAGGTGTAAATGCTGTGATAAAGAATTCCCACGGAGGAAAGCTGTTATTCAACATTTGCAAAAAAATGGTTCAAGAATTCCAAAACATACATGTTATAGTTGTATTTTATCTTTCAATAATATCGGTGCATTTTTGAGTCACATGCGTTACAATTCATGCAATGATACATGGAAATTGATTTATCAAGATGAAATACCTGAAAGTATGGTTGTAGATGAATATCCACAAATGGATTCACAAGATAGTTCCGAAGGAGTATTCAAATCACAATACAAAGATGTTTTGAATTACAGGTCATATGCCTGTAAAATTTGCTCTGCAAAACATCAACTTAAGCAATTTATTATGAAGCATGTTTTAGATGTTCACGAAAGTGTAACTAGATCTCTTCCTCTTACTTGTTTCAATTGTAAACATAAATTTACGGCAAGCCGTCTTTTGAAAAAGCATATTCAAAACGGCGATTGTACTGTAAATATAGCATGCGAATTGTGTTCAGCGAGATTCAATTCTACTCAAGATTTCAACGAACACGTACTAATTATGCATATGGAAGCTTTTGCAAATCAATCTTTCGAGTCTAATGGAAGGTCTACATATTGCGCCATTTGTAAAAATAGTTTCTCAAATTATCATAATTTAGTCAAGCACATGAGAATTGTACACAATGAAGGGCAAGTACATAGTTGTCAACATTGCGACGCTAAATTTATGGAAATCGGTGATTTAAATCAACATGTTTATCATGAACACACAGAACAACTCAACGGACATGAAGACGAAACTGAAATGAAAGAAGAAATAACTACATACAATTATTCATGCACTGATTGTGATGCAGTTTTTGAAACTGTCGACGGTTGGACTGATCATCAAATTATTGTGCATCATCATGTAGCGTATGCATGTAATCAATGTAACAAAAAGTTCTGGGATGAAAACGAATTGGAAGAACACAAAATGACCCATATGAAGATGCAACCTTACAGATGTATGCTGTGTCCGAGTTCTTTTGGCTCTACACAAAAATTGTCAGAACATGTTACGCAATTCCATCAAGAAACTGCTATGCATGACAAGTCATACGAGAGCCAATTTTATTGTGGTATTTGTATCCGATCATTCAAAAGCCGACAAGCTTTTTCCAATCATATGCGTATTCATGCTAAAATTCCGACTACTAATCGCCGTGCTGGAGAAGTGAAGCGTTCTGATACACAACCAAAACCGCATCAGTTGCATCCTCAAGTCCCACAGTCTTCTGCAAAACCATTAAAAATTGTAAATCCAGCTCCACATTCTTGTGATATTTGTGGGAAGGGATTTTTGCATAAAAAGAACATATGGAAGCATAAAAAAATATTGCATTCCAACATAGTCAATAATAAATCTAAAGAAAATTCTGAAAACATTCAAGCTAAAAGCATTTCTACAGAAGAAGAAGACTATACTAATGATGGTCATTCTCGACTTAGCATACCACAATTTGATAGTTTCATACCGTTAGGATACGATCAGCTCGATAATAGTGGATCTGAAGGTAATTTAACATATCAATGTGATCTGTGTGATAAAAAGTTTGCTGTTAAAAGCAGCATATGGAAACACAAAAGAGTCAAACATGGTGTTATCAATCCGATGACACCAGAAGCAACTAGAATAGAACCAATCAAACAGGAGATAATAAAAGCAGAAACAAATAAAACAGAAGTGGCCAGAACGAGCTGTACGATTTGTAAAATCAATTTTACAGATAAGAAAGCATACTATCGTCATAGAAAAATTGCACACAAAGCCAGCATTCAAGTATGTAAAATATGCGGTATAACTTTGAATACGTCGATTGAGTTGTTTGAGCATTTACAAAGCTCGCATGCAAAAGAATTACTGGGTTATAATGCTAGTCAAGGAAAGCCTCAAAAGAAAGTACAAATTTCGAGACCGAATTTATCCAGTGACGAAGAGGAGGTAGGGCAAATGTTGAGTCATTCCAATAATCGCAAAGTACCCAAATATTCATGTGAAACTTGTGGTAAAGGTTTCAACGATGTTATTGCTTTGCAAAATCACAATTGTGCGCACCGTGGATCTAAATCTGAAACTTACGATTGTGAAATTTGCAACAAGAGCTATACATCGATCTCAGCTTTAAAGAGTCACCGAGGATGGCATTTGCGATCTCCCGACGGAAGAGCAGCGTTTAGCAATTCCGGCTTGTGGATGCCCCAAAACAAAGTAACTAACAAAGTGAGTAAACACGAAGTATTAGAAACTGTGCGTGCGAAGAGTCAATTTTCTCAAAAAGAAATATCACCTTTACAAATTAAGCGAAAACTACCACCCGATGTTCAAGTTACTGTCTTAAAGAAAAAGAAATTCTCGAATGACAATTCAATGGAACAGTCATCAATAGGATCTAACGATATACAATTGCCACCAGTGAATCACCAAATAAACCCAGTCAACGACGATCGTTATTGCGAACCTTGTAATAAAGTATTCACTAAAAAAGCTGCATATCAAAGGCACATGGACGAAGTTCACAAACCAAACACTGTGTTCTGTCCCATATGTGCCAAAAGCTTTACGAGAAAATCCACATTATTGCAACACATGCAAAAACATGACACTGGCGATATATCAGAGGCACTCGATGGCGACGACAGTGACGACGATCAAGAAATGAGTAGACCAGAACCTAGACCTCCTCCTATGTATAGATGCGAAGTATGTAGTCTGCAATATAGTTCATCGAAAGCCTTGAGACGGCACAGGTTGAAACATCACAGAGACGCTGACAAAATGAGTCAACACATGAACGAAGGTGTCGCGCAGGGGTTACCCGAATCGAACGAAAGGGTAGAAAAAGAGTACAAATGCAGTATGTGCGAGGAAGATTTTGAAACCGAAGAGGAAGCGTATAATCATTCTCATTACAGCTGCTCGATATGCAGAATGTACTTCTCTCAGAATCAATACCTGGTGGAGCACATGCAGACACATCATTCAACCAACGAACAGATGTACTTCCCTTGTGATAAATGCGAGAGGTTTTACATGAACAAGAAGAGTCTTCAGAGGCATATCGAGTCTTTCCATTGATAAAGAGGCTTTGCCGTGCCGACTGATTTGAACTCTGTTCTATTTTTACGAATGCAATGCCAAAACATACCAAGACTTCAAAGTTAGTGAATTAGTTAAAATACAGCACGATCCCTATTGTGTTCTAAGTTTAAATTCTAAGGTATTTTTATTTTAACCTTTATGTTTTGTGCGAAAAGTGATTTTCTTTTTAATTTCGAATACTTGTAATTTGCCATTGGTTTTAATTATTTTACATGGCGTTAAATATTCAGTTTTTTTTTGTATTTCATTCCAGTTATATTATATTTGAGTGATACTATTATATGTAGATTACGATTAAGTGTTCAATGCTATCAATTAAAAATGTTAATGCTAAATGAAACATTAACTATTTTCCGTTACCAAAATAATTCTAATGGTATCGACTTATTGTTAATCTTTCTATAAACTTGCTCTGTAATTTTATGTAGTCAATGAAAATACAAAACATACATATTTTTGTAAAGTAGGTATTCTTTCAGTTTTCTTCACGTTTTGTGTTTATTTGTTCTAATTTTATCACATAATTAATATGAGCTAAGATTTTATAATATACTATTTCTTAGGTAATAGGTATATTTTGATTGCGCACTACATTTTGAACTTAAATAATTTGTTATTCTATTTCTAGGTTACATTTAAGTCTTATTATTCTTGAAGTATTTTACGAAAAATCTTGTTTAGCTTTTCCAAATTTTTTATTACAAGATCAGTATTCACTTTTCAGTTTTATATTTTCTTATAAAATCATCGAAAAATGTACTTTGAAATAATTGATTTTTGATTTTTTTATTACAAAGTATAAACGAGTATTATTAAGATTTATAGTATTTTTTGATTTTATTTTTCAAAATCATTTTAATATAAATGATCTAATCACTGAATAATTTTAAACAACCCTTTGAAACTTTTTAACATCTTTATTCTTTTCAAAACAAATTTTTAGTACAAATCAAAACCATCCTTGTCCTAAAATGGTTTCTGTTGTAGATATCATTGAAATTGTGATTTTTCTTGACCGCTTAGAAAATTTTCTTATTTGTATAAATAAGTGTTTTATTTTATTGTACACATTACAAATATGTAATTTGTTTATTTATTGTTTTTTTTTTATTGTAACCTTGTACAATTTTCATATCAGCAGGGTTTGTAAAAATGAAAAATATACAGTTTAACGTATGTTAAAAATTAATTCGACTTTCATTTCTGTATCTAAAACAAAACCTTTTCATACAATTTTTCTTCATATTCTCAAATAGGTTGGAGGGATCCGGATAGAAAATACAGGATTCAAAGGTTAGGTTATGACATTAAAACACGAAGTGAATGCACAAAACATTTTAATATAAACTTAAAAATTCGTACAACAATATGAAAAATTATAGACTATTTTTATAATAATAAACGGGATGGGAAGTCCGTTCTCACTATATAAATTCATTTTGTAACCACCCAAAAGTTTTAATTTACCTACATACTGATATACGTTAATAATTTAATGAATTAATAATATCTATGTATTAATTCAATAGAACATGAAAATTCAAGGTGAAAATTAAACACATGTCTATGATTCGAAGATCGATCGAAACGGCGTCCGATCACCGAACGCCTGATTGCTTTAGAATAACGGAGGTTCCGGTCGATCTTCGGATATATCCTACGTAGCACGCCAGCATAATCTTAGTACATGATTGCGGTGCGTGCCCATTTTTAACTAGTCGGGAACAAGGGAATTTCACATGTCGAGGTCAACATCTATCTGAGGAGTGGTTTCAGTAAACTCACCAGTAATGAGATTTTGAAGTGTACAATGCGAAAGTTCAGAGGTAACATCTAGAAAAGTAGCGCATATTCAATAATTATTTGCGCAGATTACAAACGCTACGATCAAAATACTTTTTTTTTTAAACTTTATCTGAATATAAATATAGATGTATTTATAATATATATATATATATATATATTGTAATAATATGAGTATAAATTTCATTACATCTATTATAATAAATGATACATGAATATTACTAATTTTTAATCCCTAGATACATCAAGAAATGTTTTTTATTTTTTTAAATGTAAAAATATCAGTTTTGTTTTATTAGAAATTTTTTTATCAATTTTTTTTAAGATTAGAGAACAAGCGGAAATCATAAAAATGCAACTAACGTCGCACGTTTTGAAACGGATCAATTTTTCAACTTTGAAAAGAAAGTATCCTATTTTGTACATCGTCAGGGAAGAAACATCGACCCAATAGCACAATAATCCTTTTTTTATGTCGAATTTGCAATCGGAACTGAACAGTACGTGGCAAAAGGAAACGTATCGAAAGGAACGTCATTAAAATATAATAAAAGTATTGCATCTCACTTTGCGCGATATAAACAGTTGCCATATCAACAGTCATCACAGAGAGTTGTTAAAAACTTTAAAGTCCTTTCTATAAGGGTTTTGTGTGTCACATTTAATTTAAATATTACTATAAATATACTCTTTTAAAGCTTAATCGAAAGTAAAGAAGATATTTTATTCTCAATCACGAAATATATGTTAATTTTTTATTCATTTATATTATTATAATATTATATAACCATTGATCAAAATTTTTATTTTTTGGTTTTTTTCATTCACCTACTTTAATGATTAATTATATTACAATCTATGTTTTTTTCATCGTACTCATAAGCGTAGTTCAAATACAAATATTACAAGTGTAAATATATGTATGTAGAATATACCGCGGCGTGATTGGAAAAACAGTTTTATCGATTGAAAATTTTCATTATCAGTCATTATATAATTGTAAAGACATGGAAATATAAAAACACGTTAGAACTAAGAAAACTGATTTTTATTTGATTTTGGAATTTTCAATGGATAAAGCTGGTTTATTTTTGTTTTCCATATGCGCCGGGTATATTATAAAATAAATGTTAAGAAAGAAATACGACCTTAAAATGAAATATAATGTTTTTTTTTTGATTTTCGTTGAATTTTGCAGGTCGTGAAAATTAAAAGAAAATCGTACATATATCTAACATGAACAAGGAGACTAAGATTTTTTAAATTTCCGCAAATAGAAATGTAAAAAAATACATATTTGAAATCGTTCAGATATCAATAAAAGGAATGTTTTTTTATTTTTTAGACAAACTCTACTTTCTTGTCATAAAATAACCTTCTAATTTTATGGACTGTTTTATATTTAATAATAAATAGCTATTTTTGATATTTTAATTACTAAGCGGGTACGTACACATTAAAGTTGACAAATTTCAAATCGTCTCGACGTTCTTTTTCATTTTTAATTGCTTCTATTGAACCCTTTTCGTGCTGCAATATATTGTGGTGTATTAAATAGTTTATAATTGGCAAATTAACATAAAATCAAATTAGCTTGTGAAAAATTTTATGCAGTGTCGTTATCGTTTCATAAAATTTTTTTTTAAAAATGAAAACAGATTTTGATTTGATTTTTGTTAAGAAAAATTACAGAAGTAGAGTTAAGTTAAAATTATTATGATTAGAAAAATTATCTGCCTACCTTAATTCCCAGTTTGAAATACAACATAAAAATAATATTGAGTCAACAATACTGTTTGAAAATTAAAGGAGAAATAAATTAACATTTGAAGATATAAAAAAACCATTTTCCAAACATTGTTATAAATTGAATACAAAAATTACAATAATATGTCGAATCTTAAAATAATAACAAATTTAGAATGAACAAAAATTTGATGAATAAAAAAATTGTAAAATTTGAGACATGGACATAATTTGAGTGTTGTAGTTTGCTGTCAAACATAATAGAGGTTATGAAGTAAGGTGACAATGGTAATTATGTAATGAACTCAACTATCATTCTGAAAATATTTATAATTTTAGTAAATATAAATATATTACATATTTTCCAAATACAAAAATGATTCATTGTTTTTATTGTAAAAAAAGTTCACAATTTCTTTAGAAAACCTAACAACAAAAATACTACTGTTTTTATTTGAGTGTACTAACAACAACGACGTGAGCTTATGAAAACGCGACACATAAATGACAAATTCTTCAATATTTGCTATTTAAGTACTTATCGAACTCTAACGACATTTATATGTTTAATAATAATCGTAAATACACACACAATATAAAACTGTTTTTATTTTTATTTTCTTCAAATCGCATACACTTTTAAGGTTCGCTGCTCCGTTCGTAAAACGTAACCTTTTACATTACAATATACCCTTAAATACAATTTTTTCATAGGGGGACACAGTTGGGGCTAGGAATAAGGGATTATTTAAATTGTAAATATTAAATGTAGTATATAACATTGAGTACTATAAGAAGGTACATTTATTGCGTACATATTTATTCTGGATAAGTTATGGAAATTTGCACGTGATCCAGATATTACAAAGTTCGACACTTAGTGCCTAAAATTACATTTAAAAATATGAAAAAATATATTTGCTTTAGCCACTAGGTATACGAGAGAATCAAATAATCATATATATGATTTTATAATTACAATAATAATAATCATAAACGTATTTAATCATCTTACCGTCGTTCGAACGAGATTCTTCCCGTTCGGCCGTTACACTGACACAGACGAGTCAAGTCAGTCGTGAATTTTACACGTGAGAATACATATTTTTAGATGAAAATAAGCTTTGCCTGTGAAGTCTATTTTTTCAATATATAAAAATATTTATTATGAACTGTCTTTTTTTTTTTGAAAATATGATTGGAGCAAAGCTTAATTTTCTCAAAACCCATATTTTATTTTGATAATAATCATATATGTTAATTAATTATAATTTATACATATCTCACGACGGTTCTCGTGGAGTTGTTTCTAAATTGATTTAAAAATCGCTTAACAGCGACGAGTTTCAAGGTAACGAAGTAGACTTTAATAGATTTAATTTTGCCGTCTTCCGAACTAGGCATGGATTTTAGATTAATTTTGCAAAATTAGAGATGCATTGGGAACTTTACAATACAGATCTTCATGGGTAGGAATCATGAGCTCTTTTCCATTTATAGTGATTCACTTCATTTTGAGCCGATTTTAGTTTAAATCATTTTTTATTGAAAAAAATAATCATTAACAAAATATTATTTTGCACAAGCCAAGTTTGCACCATTCATTTGAAAACAATGTCAACTAGGATTTAATAATTATTTTTATGATAAATATTTAACAACAAAACGATATTTATGTATCGCAAGAAAATTGACTAAGTAAAACGTATGTCTGCCAACATTTGGTTTTTATAAAAACGACACATTTTTACTGGGACAAATTAAATATAAATATAATTTTTTATATGAAATATTATTGCGAAAAATTTTTCTAATTGATTACATATTACATTTAATATATGCTTTGAAATTTGTATTTGAATTTATAACTTGAAGCATTTACATTTAAAAATATGGCGAGTCTATATATTTTTTTTTTGTATTTTTTCCAATATAAAAGAAAATTACAATTAGCTAATGAATTAAACACGGATACATCGTTTTTTCTTTTTTTGTTTAACACAGTTTTGTACACATTCAATTTACGCTATATTTATATATATATTTATATGAAATTTAACTAAATTTGTTCTACTTGATGTGAAAATATATTTTGAAGTATTAAAGATATTATTTGATATTAATATATGTATCATTTAAATATATACATATAATATATTTGTGGATGAAATCATTTAAATTCATCTTAAGCGTTGTTTTGACACGAACATATCGCAAGTATCGTCAAAAGCGTATTTTGTATTTAAAGGGTTCGATGACGGATATTTTTGCTAGTCGAGCTTTTGACTTTATTTAATTGTGTCAAATTTGGATAGTAGGACTTGTTTTATTTGCATTTTTTTTTTAATTAAAGGACATCGTTTGTCAAACGTTTCATTAGTAAAATCCAGTTGATTTGTAAAAAAATAAGACAATCTATAAACTTAGATCTGTTGTGTCGTGGATGTTTATAAAATATATGTGTTTTTTATCAAAGATTTTGAATGTATTCGATAAATGCATTTTCATAGTTGGGGAGATAATTTGTATTCAAAATAGTATTTTAAAATAATGATCCAAATATTAAAACAATTTTTATTATACATATTTGGATCAATATTTTTGAAGATTTAGATTGAAAACAATAAAAATGTAATAAAAACAGAAAATGAAATAAACAAAAATAAAACACAAAAATAACAAAATTAAAAATTTATATTTACGGAATAAAAAATACACCATAATCGCGTTACAAATATAATAATAAGTATTAAAAATAAAAAATCTGTGAAAAAATAAAATATAGACTTTTAAAATAATGAACTCGTACAATCTAATTAATAATATAAAACAATGAACGAACAATCTATAGACGGGAGTTTTTTTTTTCATTTTAAGTATGTGTGTGTATTTTTTTTTTACAAACTATCAAAATATAATAATATGGGCCCTTAAAACAATTTGGTCATTGGACTGAAACCAAATCGGGAAGTTGTGGTATAAATATAGGCCATGGTGATTTTATGATGTTATTTTTCAATGCATTTTCACTTCAATATGATGTGAAACGTGCAAATCGTCACCATTAAGCAAAATGAGTATTTTTGTCTCCGTTAAATCTAAAAAAATGTTTTCAAAAACAATCACAAATCATGACGTTGTTTAGATCCTAATACAGAGGGCGTCATATGTATCAGCGACTACACAATTAGAAAATCAAACATTATTCACGTTTTTTTTTTCAATAAACACACACATACTCGATAGTAAAAAAAAAAAAAAAATACACAATCAGGCCAACAACTAGAGCTTTGATATGCGCTTGGGTCGAGCAGAACGCCCCCCGACTAGAGTCGCTCTCATAGCCAAAATTCAAATTCAAAATAAAAAAATCAAAAACATATAAAAACACCCGTCCAAAAACGCACCATACATACATATATTTTTCAAGATTCATTTATCGAATAATACATATATAATTTTTTTGAATATGCTCAACAAACTAGAGTCAGTGTGTTGTGTTGGATAGTTGAATGTGTGTTTTTTGATTTTTGCATGTCGGCGCGCCGCACCCCCTTAATTCGACGGTGGTCAATGGGCGGCTAGTTGGCCAGCAGCAGGGGCTGGTAGCGGGGCGCCAGCTCGGCGGGGGGCGCCCACGCGCGGTCCGAGGGGGGCGCAGGCGCCGTGGGGGCGCTCGCCACCGTCGACGACGGGGCGTAGCGCCCGGGGGCGCCGTTCGGGGCTCCGGAGCCGTTCGCGTACGCTGCTCCCGGGAAGTACATGGGGGCGTCGGCCGGCGAGAGCGCGCGCCCCCCGCCTGGGGCTCCGCCTTGGACTACGTTGCCGTTCGAGCCGCCGCCTTGCTGTTGTAGTGCCCTCTGTTTGATGTAGTTGGAGAATTCTGTGGGCGACATCCTGTAAATTGTCAAATCGTACGGTTATTTTATAGTTGGAGCTTTATGTTTTGTGTGTGGTTGTATTCGCCAAATCTTTATTACTAGTATATAGGCCTGGTGTTAATAGCATCGGCTGCGAATTTATAACCATAACTATTACGTAATAAAACGAAAATTGAATATATGCAAACATATTTTATAACCGTGTCTCCAGAATATAAGAGTCGCGAGCGTCATCGACACAGATACGCAGACGAACACACAGACAGACGGACACGCAGACAGACAGACAGACAGACAGACAGACACACACACATACACAGAAATCCGCTATTACATATATAGGGGATAAGTGTGAAATTTTGGAGACTTGAAAAACTCTGATTGAAGCTTCACCTTATTAAGTGTACTAATTACCATCAATTACTGAAGTTAAGTATAATGCATAACGTACGTTTAAGAAACCCTTAGAAACTCTAGAGTACATAGAAGAGACTATAAGGCCAGGCGCCCACAGGCGATTAGTCGCGGCGCGATTTATAATGAAACACATTTTTTTAGGTTGAAGTGCGCCCATATGGTTTATGCGCGCACTTCAACTCAAAACAATGTGTTCCATTATAAATCGCGTCGCGACTAATCGCCTGTGGGCGCCTGGCCTAAATATATGGATGTGTACATAGGAAGGGAATGTGAGTAGATGGATGAGTGTATCGGAAAGTAATGGACAGTATTAGGACGTCTTGCAATGGACAGTATTACGATTTTAGAAATGAGTTTTTGGTACACACCTGTTGGCTCGTTTGCTAGTTGTCTTCAGCTTAGTGCTGCCGAACTTGGTCTGTGCGAACGTGGCCGTCGTGAATGTGAGCGGCTGCGTTGCCCTGGGCAGGAAGGGCGGCGGCGCTGGACCTGGGGACCCGCGGAAGGCTAAGGTCAAAGGGGGCGCAGGCGTAGGAGCCGGGGCAGGGGAGCCTCCCAGTGACGCTGGCGCCCTCGGGGAAAGGCTGAGTGCCCCCAAGCCTCCGCTGACCGCCTCGATGGGCCTGAAGCACTGGGCCTCAGGGTTGAAGGTGCGCGTCACCTCCCTGTCGGCACACCTATCTTCCTGCTGCTCTTCGCTGAATAGCACCTTCACTACCCCCTTTTCGCCGATGCGGTAGCTCACCTCGCCAGGGTCTACCCACACTGCCAATTCCGGTGGAAGGTTTTCGAGAACATCCCGGACTGGTACTCCGGACTCGCGGGACGCTCTCTGCAGCACCGGGTCGAGAGGTTCCCCCGTTTTGAGGCAGCGGAAGGCTGAGCCTTTGAATGGTTTTTCTGGGTACCAATGCCCGCGGAATTTGTCTTTTAGGGCTTTTTCTAGCTCCTCGCCGAAGATGTTGACTCGACGTCGCGGAAGCTTGTTGTACAGGTACGATATGACGAAGTTGAGCGCCACTTGGACTTCAATATGCATCGTGGATGGAAACCTGGGGACAAATAAGAATAAAGTTGAAAAAAAGTTGTAAGATCCTTGAGATAAAAACTAAAAAGTTATTCTAGACTTTTTAAAAAATTTCTTTTTGTGAAGATTTGTATTTTTCAACGTATACGTTTTTATTATCGAAAAACTCGGTCAACCTTGGCGTACGAGTTACGGGTGTTTAGTCGCGCGTTTTACGTAACCCATTGTTACAAGACGAATGTCACGTACATGTATTTTTACGCCATGACCGTGAATTGAAAGCTGCGGATATTTTTCGCAGATATCCATACAAGATTACAAAAAGCCAAAAACATTTTTTATATATATAAAAAAAACACAATATAAAACCACATCAATCAACGACCGAACTTTTAGGACGCACGTTTACCGGACGCAACTTTTTCCTTCACAAAGATTTACGACCAATGTTTAATGGCGCGAAATTAACGTTGATCCCGTATCAAAATTTGATTATTTCGCGAAACGATACCATTCAATAAAAAAAATAAAAAAATTCGATCCATTCGGTGACGAAAACCAAGGCGACGTGGAAAGTTGAATACGTTTGATCATGAAAGTCCGTCACGTGCATCATGCGCGAGGAAGAAGATCATTAGATGACCTTGTCCGATGGCGACGTGCGGAGATGATGATGGAGTCCGTTTTCAATGGCAGCGGATCCGAACGACGGCGATTTGCAATGGCAATGATTCGGAAGGCCGCCCAATCGCGGAAAATCGAGTTTCCGCGAGCCGGGAAATGTAATACGTTGCGCACATCTGAAACGATATGTGGGAAGCCGTATTAAGTGGAACGTTAAGGTTTTTAACTATTTATAAACGATATAATTGACTTACGAGCTTGACTCGTGTATGTGTGAATGTTTAGCAATTTTATTGTATTTTTTAATGTATTCAAAATTGATAGTTTATTCAATGGTTGTTCTATTTGAGTGACTGATTGTGAAGGTATTTGAAATGCCTTGAGAATTACATTTGTAAATTTTTGGTGGTGTTTAGGTAAGGTCTTATCTCGCCGAGGAGATTATGTAGGTTCTATTCAAAAGTGATAATATTATATTATGTAAAGCTCAGTTAATTCAATTTACTACACACTCGTTCGCAAACGAAAAGTTGAATACCCTTGATTTAGGCCCCCAGGTAACAACCACACGTGGAAAACACATCCAGACAATGGATAATATCCGAGCGTTGAAAACACGCCAACTATTCTATATAATAAATATTTTTTAGGTACTAAAAACACACTTACACATTACATTTCAGGTAACAACCGTACATTAAATACAAATCCACATAAAATTTCCTGAGATAAAATCAAATTTTATTATGCTCGGCACATACGTATTATTCTCTTTCGATCTCATTGCTCTCCAGAGGGCAATATTATTTGTAACTGAAGGATAACATAATCTATTCAATAGATAGAAATCTACGTATTGGAAATCAAATATTGGGAGCACGTTAAATGATACTGAAGGTAAGGTCCCGCAGTGAGCGCAATATAAGAGTATTTATACGTTTTCATATAAAAACATTATGGGTTTTCACCCCGAACATTTTAACAACAATGAAATCTATATTTTGTAATCATGACCTCACTAGGGGAGTTCAGCAGGGCTCTATTTCTAGGCCCGAGGTTACAAAAGAGCTCGAAATCGATCAATTTCATAAAATTATTTCGTAACTTTTAAAAGAATTTATCAATTCTGTTTGTGTTATACATAATTTGAATTGTCAGTACCTACTAAAAAACTATGTAATTAAAAAAAATCGATAAAAAGAGAGGGTCCGATAAAATTTTTGGCCTTATGCCTGATTCTAGAATGAGGGCTATGCTTTTAATATGTATTTCAATCCTAACAAATATAAATACATTACTTTCACATTCTTATCCTTTATCCCCTGTATATAATAGCGGATTTCTTTGTGTGTGTCCGTCTGTGCATCTGTTCGATGACGCTCGCGACTTTTTCGCGAATATGGTCTTTATATGCGTATATAATTAACGTCTATAATATGATACTCATTACCTACTGCCTCCGGTTTTGCCTATATGTCTGGTATAAATGAACTGGTTTTATTAATTAAATATTAAATATTCAAATCAAGTACGGGCATCGGGTAGCAGATGTTACTAGTGGCTTTGCCATTCCAATTTAGCCTGTATACCCATTAAAATAACGGCTATAATCACTATTTACATCATTCTCGAGCTCGAAAATCGCGACCTCGAAATTTAGTCTTTATGGTCATCATAATAATGCATATAATCTTTGTAATTCTTATTTTATTACGTAATAGTATGTTTATAAATTCACAGCCAATGTTATCAACGTCGGGCTTATACATTATCCTCTATATATATAGCAAACGGGCATCGACTTTTTGCATTTTTGCAACGGAACGGTTATAAAATATTTTTGCATAGATTTATTTTTTTTTATATATAATTACGTAATTCACATCCGATGTTATTGACATCGGTCCTATATACTAGTATAGAATAAGTATAACAACACGACAAAATTTTCAAGCATGGTTACCTGAAAAAAAATTTAAAAAAAACAACACTTCACTTTCATCACACACAAATAAAAGACATCGCTCCTTTTTGGTAAACTGAAGTTTTTACACGTTGACAAAATCTGCCCCCGGGCACTTTGGAGGGTCAAAAACACTTAACCGATAAACGGAACAAAGACTCTCGAGGGGGGGGCAGGGGAACGGGATCCGCGGGAAGGGGCACTGTAAAGTGGTGTAGGCCGAAGAAGGACACGTAACTCGAGTTCCTGAAAGGTGGCGATGAAAGCGAAGCAAAACGAAATCAAAGGTCGCCGACGAAGTTCAAAAGGTCACCCGATAGCCGAAGAGTGTGCGTCGTTTCAAAAGTCGTTATGTGCTAAGTTTGGACCTTAATGATTCGAGGAGTTTAAGGTGTTAAGGTTTGTGATTAAAAAGTTCTCGGTTCGATTCCGGGTGAGGCGAGGAGAATTTTTATCTGTGTTTTATGTCGAAGGATGTATTCGGATTGAGTATGTGTGAAAAATTAAATTGAATGATATGTAGATGTCGGTAGTGAAGGGTAATATGCGAAAATGATCTTTTATTGAATTTATTTGAAAATAAATTTCATTAAAAAATGTAATATGTATAAGAGAATTATCACAAAAATACAAACGGAAATCAATAATAATAATAATAATAATAATAATATATTAATATTATGAAAATAAAATATCTGAATTTATATGATTAAGCATTTATTTTGGAATATGACATATTCATAAATAAATGCATGCATATGCAGATGAAGGAGGATATGCGAAAATGATCTTTTATTGGATTTATTTGAAAATTTTGAAATAAAACTTCTCAATTTATATAATTTTATGTTTATTATAGGAAAAACAATACTTCCAAATAGGAGTCTTTTAATTGGAATCAAATGGTGAATGTTTGTTTTTAACGACGTCAATACAAAAGGTTGCATCGAAAAAAAATACAATATATTTATGAATAAAAAGATTTTTGTATATTAAGTTTCGAACATATTTTCAGGAATGTGATTCATATTGCGTTTTTCTTCTATTTTTTACATTCGTAGTCATGTATGAAAAATGTATATAAAAATCCAATTTGTATCTAAAGATTTTTCTCATATACTTTTCGCTCTTTCAAAATTTTATCAAACAATAATAAAACAATATATCAAATTCATTTTTTATATGAAACACTAAAATCACATATCTATATTATTATAAACTTTTCGAAATTTTAAATCCGCTTATGTTAATCAAGGAAAAGCACGTGTTTTTCAATTATCCGCAGGAATTTCCCGGACCCGAAATCCCTACATTTATATTTCAATATTAATTTTATTTATAGAGTCTGTTGCATTATATTATTATACGAAACGCAATATTTTTAATCGGATTAGTTCCGCACGACACCCCGCTTAATTAATTATCTACGCGTTCAAAACATAAAAAAGGGTCATATAAAAATTAATTAGAATAATCCACGAGATTATTTCGAGTTTAGAGTGAAACTTGATTTTTTTTAATTTAAAATTTAAAAAATACATGAACATACGCGTATTTTTAAATTTGCTAATCTGGGTTCTTTAATGGTTATGGTCGAATGAATATGCTTTTTTTATATTAATCTGTATTATATTATGTGTTGCGTCCCATGAGATTTTTTGCGAATTTTCATTTATTTTTTATTTCGTATATAGTAAATATTTTTTTCGTTTTCGTTTGATTTTCTTTTGAGAAAGCGCTGAACAAACGCAATCGAAATATTTGAAGGACTCGCAAAAAAGGGTTCGAGTGTCTTCTTGAATGCTTAATAAGGGTACAAATTATCAAATAAACATATTTTAGGCGTAAAAATGCTGTAAAAAATTATTATTAGAATATAAATAGGTATTATTTTTATTACCGAATAATTTTGAAGAAATTTTAACAATAAAAATAAAATTTGTATAGAATAATTTTTCTTATTTGAAAACGGTTCAATTTTATGTTACTTGTATATAAAAAATAAGGTTTGATACAATACTAAAAATATATACTTTTCTTCTCAAGACACACTTCTGGACTATTTAAATTTTTCAAAACAACAATGTAAAGTAACTCCTACTTTTCCATTCAGAAACTACACGATTCCGTTTCGGTTCGTCGATTTGTCTAAAACCGCGATTATAAATCAGTCCACGTGGAAAGGGAGGTTTTTGGCAAAAATTTGTTCGCGAATTTCAAATAGTTGTGAATTTCCACAAATCCACCCCCCCCCAAACCTCCCCCCGGCTTTAATCCTAGCAAATTTATTCGCGAACATTTGTCGCTGGCTATGCATTGTATTTGTATATATTCGAAAATATATATATGTATTTATATCATATTGATAAATAGCATCAGATGATTTATGGTCGAGTTCGCCTTTTAGTAGAATCGGAATGTTTCGATTGGTTGTGTAGTTGTTGAATAGGTGGAGTGAACGGGTTATGCTTAATATTTATTAATTTATATTTTGGTATATTATTATATATTGTGTTTTAATATATCAAATAATTGTATGATATTGAATGGTGATTGAGATGAGTTAATCTAAATGTTTTTTTTTGTATTAAAAATTAAATGATAAGTAATTAAAATGTTAAAATAATGGCAAGTAAAAGGATAAAATTTAAATGTCCAGCAAAATACTTTTGTAAACTGAAACGGACAGTTTACAAACTTTGTGTCTTTCGAAGTTTTGTCTCAAAATCCCAATTTTCCTTCATCAAATTACTTAGAAAGAATATAAATTATTTTGAAAATTTTATTTTATTTTCAATACAATCTTAAACGATCCAAAAAAATATTCGAATTTTATATATAAAAAAATTCGAAATATTCATCCCAAAAGAATTTAGTGAACCTAAAAAGGTCAAGTCAACCTTGATACTGAAAAATCTCACCAGATTACATTGTCGATATTTCAACCACTTTTACCTCACCATAAAAGAGAAAAACTTTTGATTTATGGCCATTTCGACGACACCCGTAACACTTGTCGTAATATCGGTTTTATGTGTTTCTTCCTTTATTTCCAGAACATTCCTATTTCGACAATTTTATCGAGCGATAAACTGATCATTGCCGAATATTTTTATATGTTATATCATATCATATCACGAACAAACCGTCAATAAAATCTACGATTTAAGAATGATAAATTTCCAAGATGTTCATATCGTATTTATATATTTTCATTTGTAAACATAAAAAAACGATATGTAATGTATGTCATTTTCGATTTTATAAGTATAAGATTAATATTGATGAAAAAAAAATTCAGTAATTCGATATAAAATATAGGAAAATTTACGATTTTCCACGTCCATTGTATTACACCGTGTTTTACTCGAGGTGATATTTCGCAATAATAAATACAGGTATATTTTCACAAATTTGACAAATCTATAGAACCGAGGAAGCCTCACGGGTTTTCCCGTCGATCTCGGGAAAAAGTTGGTCTTCTTCGAGGAAAATCTTCAGATTTTTCCGCCACCGAAATTCCACGTTATTTTTCTTCCACGACCCGTTTGACTTTCATATAATACTTTCCATCTCGTTTATTTGATTCGTTCCTCTTTCCGTGTATATTTATTTTTGTATTACGTTCAAAATTAAGTTTTTTTATATTCTTATAATATCTTATATCTTAATTTTAAATTAGGTTCATATATTACAATTTACATTAAAAAATAAATTTAAAAAATATACTTTCATAGTTGAACGTTACAATCATATTATATGCAATATCAACATGATATTCTGATGATTTTATCAATTTAATAGTTTTAATACATTAACACAATATATTAAAATAACAATCTAATCAAAATTTTAGCAAATCACGCAATTATCAACGGAAAATTGTCGGAAAAGCGTCCGCGCAAAAATAGCGATCAAAACGTGACGCTTGACGCAAAAACAATATGTCACGTCCATTTTTTTATTTCAATTTCCATTTCCCGCCATTCTACGGAACGATATAACAACGTCTCGTTATCGACGAACGAGCGAGAATATGAGACGAAAAAAATAAAATAGAAAATCGAACGGCGCGAAAACCGCACACGTGTTTTCCACTGTACGTGTGTATTCTATACGCGCCGTTCGACCATTCATCATTTTCCCGCTATTTTTTATTCCGTGCCTCTGAAATATTTTTATTTATATTTTCGCAAGTGTGTGTACGATAGCTCCGGCCAACTTGGCTTTCATGCAAATTAAATCCGTGCGAAAAAACCTACTGAAAATCGGGAAAAAGTTTGAATAGTGCGCGGGAGAATAACGCTGAAGCGGCGAGTGAAAATGAATGAAACGTACGTTTTGTGTTCGGTTTTTTTTTCGTACGTTTTGGGTTTCAAAGATACATGTTGAATGTACGTTTGAATAGTTTTTTGGAATATTTTGCGATGTAAAATTGGATGGGTTTTTTTTGTGACGATATGCTCAATTTTTATCCAATATAATTAATCGTATTAGTTTCTAAGAGATTCGTGCATTATTATACTGTATTAAATTAAATTAAAAGATTTGCTTTTAAAATTGACACATTACACAAAACATTTAGCTGTAATACTTAAAAAAATAGGTTCGAATCTACAAAATTAACAAAATCCAAAATATTAATATTTAATTTTTATCATCTTGAACGATACACCTTTTACACTCCAAACTCAACCTTTTTTCAAACCAAATTCAACCATAAGAAACTGCCATAATAATCAATTAAATACAACCTGAGTTTGACAATCTCAATTGGTGATCTTTTCAAATTTTTACATGCATAATAAGTTACATATTTTAATAAATCAATCCGAAAATAGGCACCATGAATAACACATAACATTTTTTTCATTTTATTCATGAAATCTTAAAATAAGAAAATAAATTTGTTTTTAAATGATTTAATTTGTAATTTAAATTATTGAATCTGATTTATTTAAGTATAAATTGAAATTAAACAGCTGTATATACCATAATATCAGTATAAGCATTACTACAGCTAAAAATCAGTTAATGTTATATAGATTCAATACAAAAAAATATCAGACTATTTCCAAAACGACATAAGTAATCTTCAAAAGCCAAGTAATTAATGTTATATTTTATTGGTCATTATAGCAATGGACTTAATTCCTTATATGCCATACTTTTTCTCTAAATCTTTGCTTATAATTTTTCCAAATGGTATAATATTTTTATTTTATACTATTATACCTTTATTTTATACTTTTAAATAAAATAGTATAATACGAAGTATACTATATACCAATTCCTTTAGATAATTTTTAAATGATAAAAAAGGCGTATAAAAAAAACAACACGTGCTTTAAAACTTATGTGGCATCTAACTATCCCTTATCCCCTATATATAATAGCGGATATCTGTGTGTCTTTCTGTCTGTCTGTCTGTCTGTATGTCTGTATGTCTGTGTATCTGTGTCGATGATACTCGCGAATCTTATATTCTGAAGACATTTCGCAAGGGCACGGTTATAAAATATGTTTGCATATATTCAATTTTTGTTTTATTACATCACGCAACGGCA
>JAOXNN020000084.1:1021758-1076608 GCA_028571205.2 Hydropsyche betteni
ATACCCATCAATATTCTAATATTTTTTTTTGGTTTCAAGTCCCCAAATAAACTACCGGCCCCCACTTCAACCTAAAACAATGTGTTTCATTGTAAATCGCGCCGCGACTAATCGCCTGTGGGCGCCTGGCATAACTGTATAATATTTTTTCTCTGAATTTCAAAAATTTTCATTGAAAATAACGAAATTTTTAATTCTGTAATAAAATTATTTTTAGGCGAAAATAAAGTGTTAAATTTTTCTTATAAAAAAACAGTAAAATTTGTATGTAACATATTTCGTAATAGAGAATTTTTTAAATTGCGCACTACATAATAAAAATATAGATTATTATAAAATAATATAATATATACCGTTAAAAATACAATGAAAAGGTTTCGTTTTTTTTCTATATAAAAAAAAATTCATACAAAAAGAAAATTTATAAATATCAACATAATTTTTTTTTAAGTATGGATCAAATTGAATTTAATGCGTTTGAACTTCAAATAACTATTTAACAATAAAGTATCATAAATTATATTAACATAACATTCATTTACTTTTATAACAATCATCAAAAAATTTACAGAACCCCGCAAACACACAAAAAAACTTCAAACTGCGAAACAACGCAAAGTCAAATAGGCACCAGATTAACGAACCGAACTCGACCAAACTTCCAGTTACGTTAACGGGGAGCTACACGTACACATTATATTCGGCTCCACGGTGGGAAAATCGATTTTCCACCAACGCCAAAACGAATTTTCCTAGCACGCAACGCGAAACGACTAGAGCTCGTCCTTCCCGAAGGGCGTTTCGAAATCACGCAAATGTCCACGTGCCCTCCGAAAGAAAGATGTTTGATATTAAATTGGGTCTATTTTCGTTTTATGTATGGCCTTTTCGTTGTTTATTAGTATTATATTATGTAATTTTTATTTGAAGGATTGTTGAAGTTGGATGGATTATTGAAATTGAGTGATAAATTTGTAAATGAATATGATCTTGTATTATAATAAAAAATATTTGTGTCGGAAAAGTCTCTTCCTGAATATTATAATGTTATTTAAATTTTTCGGCTTGTCTAAATATTAATGGAATATAAATTGAACCAACACAATTTGAATAATTGAAAAACGTCTTTAATGTTTTGCTTTCACGATGAGCATCGTTGCTTGAAAATGGTATTGTTCATGTATATTCATACATATGATCTTCTATAAAGGGAAACAAGGATGTTCAATATGTTTTGAAAATATTATAGTTAATAATTAAATTTAAATAGAAAATAATATAAAGATACCTTGTTATATTGATGTAAATTAAAACCAAATAAAAAAAATCATAAAAATAAAATCATATTAAATATATTCAATTCTAAATTTATCTAAAAGAAATGATTTTTAATAATTTTCGATAGAACTTTCACGCTTACAAATTCTCATCGCATTTACTTCTTATCTAATCGACTCACACGCTTGATTTCAGCTTTTGATGCAATATATTTAACTTAAAAAAAGTTTGAAAACCACAGAAACACAAGTAGCGTGGGTATTGAACGACACACCACAGCTGAAAAACCTGAAACTGCGGGTGCAAAGTCCTCGCACGAGCGACGGGTTCAAATCGACCAACTTCATGTGTTTCACTCGTTAAGCGAAAGAGTTTTCCTCTTTCAGCTACAATGAAACTTGCTCGAGAGTGCTGTAATATATATTTTTTTTCAGCTTTCAATACGGTCGAGAAAGTTTTCGATAAGGATCCGTTATATTTGCGGTGTCGTATTTTGCAATTATCATAATGTACTTGATATTATATATGGGTGACAAATTGTTGCTCATTTTAACGACAAATAGTTTATTTATATTCATCATATAATATTATAATAATAAAACAGATCGAAAAATATGGTGATAATTCTATGTAAGATGATGCGATTTAATATTATATTTGAATGAACATTTCAGAGTCTTGGAAGTATTATTTTAGTTTTATATGTAAAAATTATGGATTATTTAGTGCTATAGATTATCAAAAACATTATGACTATTATAGAAATGCTCATTTGGGTGAAAGCTTAGTTTATATTATTAATCAAATCTTCAAAATTATCCCAAGATCACAAAATTTTCAATCATAAAAAATAACGGTTCACTATTCACTAAAAATACATTGATGTATTTTAAGCGCAACACGAAAATTATTTTGACAAAAGCATTAATCAGGTCAGCATTCAAAACACGCCTAAGGTCACGTAAACTCCGACTCAAGTTAGGGATCACGCCTGTTTGTTGTTGTAGGACAAGGTTTGTCAATGCCAATGCTTCTCCAATTGTCCCTATTTACGCGACCAGGACCATCAGGCCAAGACCTTGTCTTGTCCACAAATTGACTCGAGGATATTGGGCAAGATACGACCGCGACCCATTTTGCCATTGCGGCATTCCGATCCGCGCGAAATTGCTGAAATTTAAATTATCGATTGTTAACGCAACCGTCGATCGTTTTATATTTTGGCTCAATTGATCGGCGAGGTCTGTTTTGTGTAGCTTTGTCACGTTCCGCTGATTAATACGTAACCGGAGAGTAGTTAATTTGAAACACGGTTAGGTACAATGTCTGCGGAGTTTTGGCGTGTACGTTTTACGGTAATGTTTGCAGGGTTGGCGCAATTCGGCGTGGAAAATGATTGAAAGGCACCGCAGTGTGTAATATGATCATCGTGAGTGTAATAATGATCTTTTGTTTATTGTAGAGATGAAAAGATTATTAAAAATAATGTGTCATTAGCGTCATAGCGTAAACTGAGGGGCCCCATTTTGATATGATATTATTAAATGAAAATTTAATTATTTTATTTGAGACTTTTATTAAAAATTTATGGTAAGTCTTTATTGAAATTATATAAAATGAGTTTGCCGAAATTTCAAACGAAAAAATTGAAAACTCATCTCTAAAAAACGGGTCTCTTCCTAAAAAATAAGAAAAAAGCTCATACTTATAAATAGAAATTATAATTTTTTTCATGAGGCTTTTATAATCTAAAAAATTAAAAAAAGTCTTCCAAAATTACAAAAGCAAATAAAAATTCATATATATTACAATAAACGGGTCCCTAAAAGACACCAATTAATATGAACAAATTATTATACAACAAACCCCCCTATAACGTCAAGATATATTCCACATTATAGGGAGGGCGAGGGAGATATTATAGGTGTTTAAGATTTTTCAATTTTTTTGATTAAATTCGACTATATATAAATCCGCGCTAGCGCGGGAGCGGTGCACGACGGTTGCATCAAATTTCCGCGCTAGCGCGGGACCGGTCCTCAAAGTGTTAATTCATTTAAAAACATTAAAAATTAACCATATAAATTAAAAAAAACCACATCAACCAAACAGGTCCCCAAAATTCCAACCAAAACTTCAAAAAACCCAAAACCCCATCCAATCCAACCTGCCGAAAACCCATCCGTTCCCAAACATCCCTCAGGGACCCCACCTCGTCGTCGGGGCCCCCAGTCGACCCAGTTGCGCCAGCCGGGGCCCTCTACGAGTGTTATTGATCGGCGGACGTTTAGGGCACATCGGCACCGTGCCCGACTGAGCCCGAACGTGTATTGCTCCCAACACACACACCGGACACATTTGCGCTTTTCGCGGGTATACCCGTGGAGGGTTTCGGGTGTGTGGGCGGATCGATGTTGCCAGTGTACATATTTTACGTGCATAAGCGCGAAAGCGGACTGTAAACATATGCGAAGTGTTGAATTTCGAACGCTCCCATGGTCCTGTGGGGGTGGATGCGTTTGAATGTTTCAATTTGTTTGTGTGGTCGGGTTTTCGTTCGGAGTAATAATTGAGTTGGGTTTGGGTTTTGTTTTGTATGTATGTACCGAGAGATTGTAATGTTTTTTTTTTAAATCGTTTGAAATTTTAGGGTTGGAAGAAAAATGTAGCTCGATGTATGTGTGTATGTGTAAAATATAATAAAGAAATTAAATCGGATAAAAACAACTTATCAATAGTAGGCTAGTGAGAAAATAAAGTTGGGTTGAACTCAGTTTTAGCCAGTTATACGTGGCTTTAGGTAGTAGATGTAGGTTATTTTTATTATTCAAATCCAATTTGAACCGGTTCGTAGAAATCATATTCATGAGTGATAAAAAATTGTTTCGAGCCTGGTTAACATTGAAAAGTTGGTTAGTAAAAAATTATAATCGGTTATTTGTTAAGTCGAAGTTGAGTCGATTCATAGAAATGATGTTTAGGGTTGCCAAGAAAAGGTGACGAATCTTCGTTCCGGACCTGCTTAACATTAATGACGATTTGGCTAATCATCAAACACACAACCATATTTAAATCGAATAAATTTTCAAATCTAAATAAAATAAACAGTCTGAGTAATATTCTTGGCAAGCTAGACAATTAGATATAGCTAATTATATATTGACTGAATTCCTATGTCTGGCTATTTTTTAATAACTCAGCCTATTGTTAAACTTAATTGACTAAAACTAATATTTATCAAAAATTGAATAAAAAACTATTAAATTCTTCAAAAACACACTAACCAAATTCGACAGTCACCAAATTGGACAGCGCCATCAATCCACGAAGACCACACAATCGCATAAAACCGACCGACCGAAACGAAAAGGCCTTTTACGCCCGACAATCCCGAAAGTCGATAAGACCAATGCCGCCAACCGTCCGGCGGTACCAACGTAACGATTTGCATACGGGCCGTGGTGAAAATTGCGTGCAGCCGGAAAAGTCGCTTTTATGACCGAGCCCGCTCTGGGCGCCGTTTGATTTCGGTTTTTATTCGATGGCCGCCTTTACTGCGGCCGTCAAACAACGTAATATTTTTTTATTGCACAGAACGCCGATAACAAATACACATTTTTATCCGTTTCCGATACACACGACATGGATGAAATGTGGACGCCCTCTTTTCGCAGAGCAGATGCTGCCAACTGCTGATTTTTATGGTGCAGTCAACCTCGACGTTTCGAGTCAAGTGAAAAAGTTGGCAGTTTGCGATGTTTGAGAGTCGGATATCAATTATTGATGTGTGCTCTTACATGTTCAACATATTTTTGTTGTATGTGTATCATTGAAATTGAGGTTGATATGCTCAAAAATTCCGTAAGTTTTCCGGAAAGTTTTTCGCAGTTGGTTAGATAAAAGTTAAATGTAGAGTTCTCGGTAAATGTAATATGAAGTTGATATATTTAAAAAAAATTGACCATTGATAATATTCGAAAATCGATGCAAATTTTTTCATGCTCAAAATATTTATATTTTAATATAGAATGAATATTTAAAATATTTTTAAGTTAAATTTGATTAGATGTAAGAGTTGGCCGTTAGTGATAGAAGAAACAAATCAGATATCAAGAATTGTTGATCAAAGATCAAAAGTTAATTTTGTTTTTATGAATGAATAACCTTATAAATCTCATGAGCCTTATGGATATTAACCTCAGTTGCAATAGCAACTGAGGTTAATATGTCATATGAAAACGTTGCAGTTGTGGCGCATGTTGCTGAAATCGATTATTCAGTCTAAAATAGTGTAGTTGCGGAAACAGAACCAGATTACTAGAATCAGATTATTAGAATTGAAGAATTTATAATATCAATATGGTTTTCATCAATGGAAACAGTCAGTTTTCACTATTAAATATTTATGTATCCATTTATCCGAATGTCATTTTTCTGAAAAATATTTTGTAGAATATCCAAATGTTATCATAATATTATTGTTTCTATATATTTTAATGAAAAATATCGAAAATGAATGTAAAAAAGTGACAATTGACGTGGCCGTATTGATTCGACCTATACAGAGTTCGTCTAGTACAAAATCGATAAAGCGTCTAGCTTAGCACTAAAGCGAAAATAAATACACGAAAATATCCCTTTATTGTATCAAAAATATTAATATTGAAACCGTTAAACGTTTATGTGTGAAATTTATGGAAAATAATCGTTAATATTCGTGTGGTGTATGAAATTCTGACAAGCTTCTAACTTTTTATTTACTGAAGGGAGTCGTCAGCTCAAATAACTAAAAAAAAATTTTTCAATAAATATCAATAGTAAATAGATCTTAAATTATACTGATAATACTCAGAAAGTATATAAAAATGCTTAGTATATTAAAAATTTGGTTTATTTTATTACTAGTACATTTCTTTGTATCTGAAGAATATTTTCATGTAAAGTTATTATGTTTTCTATTATAAAAGGTCTTTTTTATTAAATTTATGTATCTAAAGATTATATTTAAGGTATTTGCCACAAACACGTAGTGCTAAAAACGTGTTCAACGAGGCAAAAATGCCACAAGGTGTTCGCGAAGTAAGTAATGCAAGTGCGCTTTGACACAGTCACGCAGTACTGTGATAAGATTACACTTGGAAAATATGTGCTGAGCTTGTTATAAACGAAACTTACCACTTTTTGTATAGGTCGTTGGTATAATATAATCGAATTTTTGTAAAACATTAAAAAATTATATTCAAAGTACTTTTTAAGAGTACTACTTAAAGTTTTGTAGCATAAAATATAATTTTTTAAATTATTATTATATTTTTGAAGTATATTTGTTCTTAATGATAAGCTTGATTGATTTTCACGGTGTCAATGGATCTGTAGAACTAGAGAAAGTAATAACGGATTGTCACGTATCATTTGTTTGACCTGGAAGTGCATCTTTTTTATATATAAAATAAATAATATTGAAACGCGAAATAAAGCACTTTGTGGTTTAATAGGTTTTTTAGAAGAAAATATTACATTGATAAATCATTTAAAATGATTTTCTATTATGATTCAATAAAAAGTTATAATAGATATGCTGTTGAAGTAAAAGTTATTTAAGTAAAAAATACGATTACAACGATTACAATCAAACGTTATATATAATATATATACGGTTCATTGTACTTATGCTATATTTATGAAAATAATATGAAAGATGTAAAAAAAATACAAATATGAAATGAAAAACTAAAAATGGAATTACGAACCACGACTCAATACTGTTGTATGAATTCGCAGAAAAAAATATAATATGTAAAATACGAAAAAAGAATTTTCCGCTATGCGTGGAAAATGTCACGACCTTGTACCAAGAAGAAAAAAGAAAAACCAGATGCGACAGAAGAAGAACATTTTCGCCATCCGAAAGATATGAAACTTGCCGAGTTTTTTTTCATTTTCATTTTATTTTTCTATTATTTTACCGACGTTAAAAACGTATCGGCCAAAAAGTCGAACCACCAAACGTCGAAAATGTTTTCCCTATCAGTTTTTCCGTGAAATTTTTCCTTTTTCACGTAAAACTGAAGCGATGCTTTTCGACCTATTTTACCGATTCGCGTGACAATAAAATACAAATGAGCGCAGTTTTCCCTCCATTTTATAGCACTATAGCGTGCGAAAAGCTAAATAACGTTCGATATTTATATTATAACACAAAACATATTCTGTATTTATATTTCTACGTGGCGGAGGAAAATTGTGAAAAATTCACAAAGTATTCTCGTGCAACCTTCGTCAGTTTATAAATAATATTGGCCGATAGTTAAGCGTTTGATTTATGTTGTTTTTTTTACGATGCATTTTTTTAAGTTTTAAATAACACTGAACTTTCGAACGGGTTTAATTAAATTTCGTGAGGTTGATTTGCAAATTAATCTAAAACGTTGGATGTAAACGAGCGCAGATTTTTCACAGTCTGAAGATCGTCTGACGAATCAATTTACTAAAGTCGAAGTTAATCGCCCTGAAAGGCCGATGATTAAATTTTTACTAGACACATAAAAGTTGTGACATGGAAATTATCGGTTTTTCATATTCTGCTAAAATTAAACCCATAAAGGTATAGAAAGACCTACGAGTTTTAATCATTCGTTCGGAAGTTTCATTAGAGTTTTCGCGGGAAAACTGCAATTTAAATGGGCCTCAGCCGTATAATTCACGGCTCTGGGTTAACTTCGGACCCCCATTTCATTACGGCGTGTGTGAAGTTAATTAAATTATAAGTTCGGTTTGGCCATAATTCTCGCTTTAGCGCACACTTGCCCGATTAGTTTCTAGCCAACGAAACTCAATCTCAAGACGAATATTGTCTGATTGCGGAGCGGATTGAATTTTGGCATAATTTGAATATCGTGCGTATTATATAATACAGTAGAATGTTATATTTCTGATTTGTGTTTCGAAATAAACGCATATTTTTCGAATTTCGTAGTAATGCGCGAAGGTTGCGTTCCATTTCTTATTATTTTAAAATATGTTTTGAAATGTACGTCCTAGACTGGGTCATACAGGTGTCTAAAGATACGTAAATTCAACATGAAAAGTTAACACGAAAATTTAACGTTTATTTACGTGTTTTTTGCGTACTTATACAGCTAGTGGGTATTATGCGAGCGGAAAAGACATTTGCATAATTTTCACGGCGAAAACAAAAAAAAAATCGTAAGAAAAAAATGTCAAATGTCTTCTTTCGAAGTGTAAGTTTGTCACACTATAACGCAGTACAGTTGATCCTCGTTTTATAAATTTTATTTTAAATTGAACTGTCGTTTTATATTGTTATTAGTTCACATATTATATTTATTGATATGATCATAAAATTATAGATATCAAGTTAACTCATACGAAATTTATTACTGAAAAATTTAATAGATATCTTTGCAGAATTGTTTTGAGACACAAATCCATCTATTGATTGTATCATGAATCGCTCAATTTCGATTTTTGTAATGAACTGATATGTATATTTGAAAATACCATATTTCGAACTAAAATCATTATTTATGTATTTTTTGGTACTACTTTATTTATTTTTTTACATGATTAGTGAAAGTAACTCATAAAACTGATCGAATATTCTTGTTAATTGATCTCAGGTCGAATCCGTTCATTGACCGCACAGCTCATCACTCAACATAATTAATTCAATTGATCGATTCACATTCAATCTAATCAAATTCGCAAGACCTCTCCACATACCAAACGATACAACTCAAAATAAAAAAAAAAACTAAAAATTTTACGCAACATTACAAAAACGCGCACTTGACTGCATCACATTATAAAACTAATTATTTTTTCTTAAAAAAGTCCGAGACATACGGCAGGCTCTTGTTCGTCGAGCGGCGCGTTCTATTTGCGTCACGTTATTATTCTAGAATTTTTGGCACTGAAAAATATGTTTGTTTGCTCGGCCAGAATGTGGAAACGCGCAACCAGAAGTCCAATATAAATTCCACTACGTCACCAGGATTGTTTCGAGACCACACTGACGTATAGCACCACTTCTGGAACCTTCGAGGCTTTCGCAGAACGAATTTGCGCTAGAGTGCCGTTTTCCAACTGAAATTCGAAGACGTGGTAATTGGACGATCGTGATTTGCTCGTATAAAATGTATTGGTTCATTCTGTGAATTTGGTGTGTGCGAATTTTCAAATAAATATTATGTTTATGTCAAACGCATATAATAAGCGATTTTTGTCTGTTTGTGGTAATTTTGATCATTACAGAAGTAAACCGTTAAAATTTCAAACTCTATTGGTTGAATTAAGTCTTAAATTGTGTATTATTTAAAACATGTATTCGTTGATATTCAATGGGTGACCCACTAGTGTATAATATAATTAAAAAAATAAAATAAAAGCAGATAACTTATTAAGTATTAACGGATATGAGTTTTGAAAAACTATTTGAAACGAAACATAAAATATAATAGTCAAAAGTTACAGTTAATAGCTTATATTATATTAACAAAGGTTTTCTAAAGGGTCTTTCAATAGGGACGCTCGAATTTTTTTAGGTTATAGCAGCCATGTTGTTAAAGTGATATCTGTAATTTTTTTTCAATTGTTTACTAGTGTACGGCAAATCATTATGGAAGGTTATAGCGTTGAACAACGTGTGCAAATCATCAAATTTTATCAAGCGTCCTTATTGTAAGACCTTTTATGAAGATCGCTATAAACAGACAGACGGATAGGTCATTATGTAATATATTTATATAGAGATACTATAAAAGTTACTGGTGATCGATATCAATACTTTTCACGATGTATTATAATATATTTCATTGAAGCCATTTTGATCATATATGATATTATTTTATAAAGCATCTGTGACCAGTATCGATTTTCAATTTAGTATATAAAAAAAATTGATTATTAAAATAAAATAAAAATATCTCAAATACAGAAATGTTGCATGTAAGCCGTTTAATATTTCGACATATTCAAAGCTTACGAAAACGAAATGTGTGCATTTTTTATTGGGCACTTTGTGTGCGTCTGCAAGCGCCATGCTAAAACGCGCGTCAATATTTGCGCAACGATATCGGAAAAAAATAATTAAATTTCCATCGGCGAACGAGAGTGTTGTTCGCAAAGTTTTGTTATTTTTACACGACATTATCACGGTGAGAGACCTTGAAACTCGGCGATATTAAAATGGAAAAATTTTATTATCGAAAATTGCCGTTTTGCACAATAGACGTTTGCCATTCTCATGAAATATGCAAAGTAAACATGTATTTTTTTTAAATGTATTTGATTCGATTTGAATAAACCTACTTTTGTAATTATATTCTGCAGTAATGGATAGTGTAAAGTCGTTTACTTTATATAAATAACGACGACTATTCATGTAAAAACTTCAGGTGAAGAATTCAACGGCGCGTAACCAATTTGGCGTAAATACAAAACGACCATAGATAACACCCAAAATTCTCAACTTTTCCAGTGAATACTCGTTTTTATCACTAATCAATTTCAAACGCGAATTCTCGAAATGGCGTAAATTCCCCCAAAGCGAAAAACTACCATATTTATCGCGCGGAAACAATTCGAAGCCATTATCCCAATCTTAGCATACCTCATCGTTTTCTTTTTCCTAATATGAGTTTCAAAAAGTGGTATAAGTTTATGTTTTTTTATTATTTTTCAATATGATGGTCATTACTTAAATATGAAAAATTATGTCGATATATTATTAATAATTTCAGTTGACAGTTTAGTCTTTAGATTGTCAACGTTAGCGACATGAATAAATAAATGTAAACTTAAGATTTCTGCCGAATAATTGTTTATGTATTCAACTCTATAAAAGTATAAATTCTACATGGTATTGGAAAAATTTTCGAATGAATTTTCAATGATGATAATGAATATTTTATTTATATAAAATGAAAACCTTTCTAAAATCCCATTTTGAAACTTAGACGTTAAAGTTATCAGATTGAAACTGAATTTCAAAAACTATCCGATTTTGAATCTTAAACGTCAAAGTTATCAATCTGAAACTGAATTTTTTATAGAGGCATAACCGAACTCCTTTCAAAATCTGACTTATACCGCTTTCCTTAACAAATTTCCACCATTTTCTTTTACGTGAAAAGGTAACGTTATCGAGCAACGCCTCGAGCGTTTCTTCGCGTGTATATAACCGTATAAAAATATCCGCGTTTATTGACTTTTGGCCCGACTGTACAGTTTTATAATACACATTCGCAACGCGTTCCCATCCGACTATTTATCTACAGGCCCGTATTTATTTCCGTACAGTTGAATAACGATATTTTTTCTTCGCGATTTGGGTCAATGAGACGATTCGTTTTCGGGTTGCCGTTTGCTTTTGCCATTGGATAGAATGTCACGGCTAGATATGCATCGATGACCAAATCCTTGGTGTGCAGAAAAAAATGTTAAAAAATTGTTTTTGTATGGTCTGATTGATGCGGTTTCGCTAAATAGAGATCGCAGGATGATGCCGATTTCGAAAATTCGTTTTTGTATTTGCAATTCGAATACGGTCCAAGGGTACATAAACTTTTTATTAGATAAAATATTATTAAATTTTATAAATGCAATTGCATTTGTTTGATTATTAACTCATTCTCGCTTCATGGATAAATAAATGGAAATTTTTGTATGAGGAAAAACCGCAATTTGGCCTACAAAATGCGTTATAATACGGTAGCGATATTTCATGAAAAAAAAATGTTTTATATATTTTTAAAATTTTGCACACAAATCAAGGCGAAAAGTTTATTGTTTTGCTAACGCGTATAGCTTGTATAACATAATGTGACATTATGTCGTTAAAATTTCCGATGCAACGACAATGGCACATTACAGCAAATGTCGTGAATTATTTACGAAAAGTGCGCTTCGTTTCTGGACGGCGAGTCGATGGTTTATTTTATTGTTATTGCTTACTGTAGTTGTTGGTTTCGTAAGATATATGTTTTTCGAAAAAATAAATCTTGTTTACGTTACAGTAAAAACAGTTCGCACCGAAAAAAAAATTCAGCGATAACGAAAAGCCTTTATTCAAAGAAGCGTCAAACTCTCCGATTGTTTTTCCTGAAAAACGGAACACCGAAGTCGTATTTTTAACGGGTGGCAGTAAGCCGAAATATGTGTCAGTTAAAGTTAACGGCCCAGTTAAGTCTCTTTACGGCCACTATTACGGTTTTCAGACATTTGAAGTTTAACAGGGGAGCGGATTATGCGCCTCCATTGAAGACAATCCCTGTATCTGGCCAAACAGACGCAATAAAATTGTGCAAAAATGCTTTATACTATGGTTCGAGGGTACTTAGTCAGGCATTTAGTTTCGTTACGTATAAAAACTTTAACGGCCCAAAGAAGATTCATTATTTTCGCTTAGTTACATTGTTTACAATGATTTGGAAAACATTGCCCAACATCATCGAAATATCGTCACAATGATTATGAAATATCGGACATTGTGAAAAGTCGTTCATCTCGATCGATTCGACATAGATTTTTTCGATCCCGGAAGATTTTGTAGTAGTCACTATTGTTTCCACTTTTTTTTTTCGATTTGACAAATCGGTGAAAGTTTGTCCGTTTTGACTAATCGATTGTTCAGCTCGTTCCGTTATTGTTAGCGCGCCGGTAATGTTCGTCAATTTTTTTGCGATCTTTCTTCACATTATGCAATTTTGAATTGCGGTTATATAAAGCCGTAGAAATTCAATTCGAAAGACAAAAACTTATTTAAAGATCAATTCGAGTTTCTTTCGGCGTGAAGTAACCGTTTAATTTTCAATTTGTGGTTGCGCTGTACGCAGTATCGATATTGAATTGCTGCAATTGTCTATTAAGTGATTTCTATATTTTTACAGCACGAATTAAATAAATTGATTGATTGTATATTGAAAAAAGTCGTCTGGAAATATGTTTTAGTTTTCGATTTAGGAAATGCTGAATGTGCAATATAAAAAGCCATAGAAATGATAAATAGATGACGATTTATTGTTTGCCGAGATGCTTAGATAGTAAAACGTGTATGGTCTGTTGTTTCATGGAATTGTTATCGGTTGAAATATTTATTGCGTTTTGATGTGCAAGAAGCATAAAACATTTATCATTTATCTGCTAGAAAATATAAAACAACTTATATGTCATACGAAAAATTCAAAAATCATAAATAAAACAATTTTTTTTTAATATTATATATATTCAAGTCGGTATATTAGGGCGCTTTAATATGCAAAATTTTGTAATCAAAACTTTTTCGTAATGGCCGGAAAATCAATCACAAAAAATACCCTTAATGAAAACACGTGCCGCAAAGTTCAAGGACGAATAATTTTTCATAATTGTCGAATAATTCGTTTGGAAAAAATCCGTCACGGTACACATATACGTCACATGACAATGTATAAAACATTTTTTTTCCGAAAAATTCGATATTCGGCGGTTCACGTGTTCCGTAATACTTTACACGTGTCGGCGGACTATGCGGCGACCTTGAAAAGAAAAATCGTTACGTTTCGAATACATTTGAATAAATGAAAATGAACAAAAAAACGGAGTGAAAGACCTGCTGAAAAAAACGCCGAGTGTGCCAAGCACGAGGAGTGTAGGTTAAATTAATTTAACGCATTTTTTCATATTGAAATATTCGTTTATAAATAGTTGAGATATCTGGTAAACAGGTTCAATGCTAATTTGAATATTACACGTGACAAGTATTTAGATTTGATGAGTGCATCAGCGCCGAAGTTAAGCGATACATGTCGCGGTCAGTGTTCAGTTCCAAATGGTATTGAAAAGACCTTGTCTTGAAAATTGTATATAATGATAATGGTTTTGTTGAATGCATTGATCGATATAAATTACTGAATTTAAGCGACGTATGATATGGTCAATAGATATATTTAATATTGACTCAAGATCGTTTGGAAAAGAAAGGTTTTAGTGCTAAGTCCTATGATAGTTACCTTATCCTTAACATATAAAAAATTGAAATTTCAAACGACACCGGAAAAGCCATGTCATATATTGAACACAATACATAGCACATCATGACGATTGTTAAAGGTTTACCTTTGTTAAACGTCATGTGATACGATCAAATAGTAAATAGACAACTAGATTGCATATCACTGGAAAAATGATTACAAAATACTCAAACGATGATTTCATTCAGAAATTTGACTTCAATAATATCATTATACAAATTCAATAAACAAAATATTGACCGGAAATTACAATAATACCCACCAAAAATAGAAACGTCCATACAATTGTCATAAAAAGCTTCACCCGATTATCATTTAGCTGACCACTGTGACGCCATTGATTAACGTCCAACTATAACGGACTATTCAAAAGATCGATCGAAAATAGCATCTCCGAAAAAGTCAGGCACAATGTCCAATCCGATTATCGAATCCAATGGGTCGTTACGTCATTACAATTAAAATCCGAATCCAAATCCGTTCTTGGTTTAATACAGTGCGGTGGCATTTAGTACTTGGGGACGTCGTTCAATTAACGTCAATTGGTACTCGGCCGTAAATGGAATGGCGGCTAATAGTAAATATCCGATCTATTATGTTGTATCGTTACGTTTGAGTAGATGCTTAGTTCTGAAATTTGCTAGAAAATGATACATATTCACTTGTGGATAAAGTGTCCGATGTGTTTCCTCGAAACGGTTGCCAAAATGAAGCAAGTGCGAGAAAAATAATATAAGTAGTTTATTTGATTTTCTTGGCGTGCCAAATGTTGACAAACACGTTATTGTTTGTGTGACGTCGAACCGCTTGAAAGGTTACTCATTTTCGCTAAGAGCTTTTCGTATTAGACGTCGTGTAAATGTTATGTAAGATTTCTGAAAAAATTTCAGACATAAAAAAATCGAATAAATAAGATCTAAACATATTTAATTTGGAGGTCAAACTTATATTTTCATAACACAAATTAATCAAAGTAAACAACATTATTTTCGTACAAACATTGCGGAAATTCAAATTTATTATTACCTTTCGAAAAAGAGAAAATTTCAAACCACACAATATATATAAAAAAACAGAAGTATTGCCCCATCGCGTATTAGCACTTTGTGACTTTTGCTCCGGCCTGTATATGTGTTTATCACATTATCGCACACGAGGCCGTTTAACGCTTCGAAGCCGTGACACGTTCGGCTCGATCGGACTTATATGTGTTAAATAATAAACATAAACATTTCTTTTGTCCGATATTTTCATAGTAGACGTAATGTCGAATGCATTATTCATTGGATCGTTTACGAGTCGGTTATCATTGCGTGTAATTGCTCATTTTTTATTTAGATGATCGCGTGCATTCGGTATCGACTGTTTTATGGACGGGATCGATGCAATCGAAAAAATTAGATCGTAAAAAGTTGAATATATTTAATGGAAATGTATGTGTGTGGTAGTTTTGTTGATTTTTATCATAAATTTTGGTGAATGTTGTTAAATTGAGTTTTAGTTGGAATTGAATTTGGCTGGAAGGGAATTCTGTGACAGTTCAGTTAAAATTGATTTTTTCAAAATGAAGTAGTACTTATATAATACATATTAAAAGCTTGCCAGTAGATACGTAAATTTGTGTTGATATAATTTAATGATAACCGTTCACGTGTGATGCTAATTAGTATGATGTTTTATAACGGTTTTTAGTTTTTTGTCGTGCGAATTATATACATGATTTAGATGAGTAAAATAAGGCTTTTAATCTCCATAAAAAATATGTTCTTACTTTCAACAAATAGAATGAACTTAAATGTTAAATTTTATATTATTTTTCTACTAAAATATCTACAGGATAAATATGGTAGCCTTAAGAATTTGAATTGATCAAAAAGTATCATGAAATTTGATCATTTGAGGAAATATTACACAAAATCGGCGAAGATCTAAATAATATAAATCATATTTTAAATATATATTTATCCGTAAAAAACTGCATTTTGGTCATTAAAACTTAATTCAATATAAAATTGTCATATGAAAGTCATCAAAACTACTAAATGATTACAAGATCGCTGTCAGAAGTAATAAACAATCATACTCATATTTTTATCAACAACAATCTTCAGAATTATTAAAAAAACATCGTTAATACAACAAAAAAGAAAGCGAATCAAAATTTTCAGAAATTTCATCCGATTCAATCCACAAAATGAATCACGTAACATTTTTATTCACACAAAAAAACTCAACACATCAAAAATACAAAATCTATTTTCCAACAATGAAAAAAAAAAAATGTAATCTACATTTCATCCGTGACGATTTGGCTCTCGAAAGCGCATTGACACAGAGCCACAGTTTTGGCCAAATCGCAGAATGGAAGTTTCCGTGTACATTTCGGCCTCGATATCATCGCGACCATCATCATTAGATCGCGATACGTCGATCCGTCGTCAGTGTCCGAATCGCGAATAAAAGGCAACGACGACAATGACGAACGTGATGACATGGAAAAGACGTGATGCGATTGCGGCGACGGTCGCTTTTCGACTTTTCGAAATGGGTCATCGGTGAGGTCGATCGGATCGATTGTGTGTGTTCAAGGTGTCAATAAGTGAAAGTGTCATAATGATATGAATTTGTTATTGTTAGGGCTTCGATGAAATGGAAACGATTGTTACCGTTCACGTGCATCTGATTGAATTGTGTTATGTGATTATTGGTTGTTCAATGGCAAAATAATGAAGTGTTGTATAATGAATTCGGATTTGACGAAGGACTTTGTTATAGTGTGTAATGTTGAAATGCGAAATAATGATCAGATGAGATCAATCTATTGTACAAAAAAAGTTGTAATTATAGTTTCGTGATTCAATTGTTACACTGATTCATTTTTCGTATAATTTCAATGACAGATGTTTTTTATTTATTTATCAATGAAGAGACTTTATTATGATACTAACAACGAAACAATGCCGTCATTGTATGAATACTTTAGATAAAATTTCTTTTAAAACGGATGGATTCTTTGAATTCCACCTCCTCTATTTGATGGTATCAAGATCAGAGGTCCATAAAGAATTTCTTATGCTCAAAAGGACAGATCGAATATGTCACAGAGGATCGCGTGACTGTCAACTTGACAGTCACGCGATTCCATCCGACGTCACGTGAATGGCGACCTCGTCACGCGATCGAAAATCTTTTATACAACCTGGACAATTTGGATTTACTTGAGTGATTTATATCGCAAAATAAGCGATTTGTTTTTTATAATATAAAAAATTTTTGAGCGAAATGTGGCGCGGTTAGTAAACTGACACGATTATCCTGAGAATATTTGAAGAGAGATGATTTTTAATATTCAAACTTTTTGAATTTTTATTTGTATAAAAAAATGTATATAATAATGATGAGTGTTATACGATCAAAAATAATCATTGAGTATATAAATATTGAATAACTGTTTAAAAATTAAATTTATACATTTTATTTAAAAAAAAAATTACTTTCAAAAGGACCGTACATTGAAATACATCGAAACTTTGGACTAATACCAAATTTTCACTTTGATCATTCAATATATTAAAAATATCAAAGAAAACAAATTCGAATATGTGTTAAATATCGTAGATCTTCAAATTAGATATAGTTTCAGAAAACGATTTTCAATTAGTTAGACGAATGTACAAACAGATCGTTTTTCACTCGCGATGGATATTGCATATTTTGATTATCCACTGTTCAAATATTGTAATGTGAATAACGAATGAACTGAGTGATGCAACATGGATGCATTTTAATTGTACTGTCGTAATAAATTACAGCCAAATGAATAAAACTGTCTCACGGCGCGGATAATTCGTTAATTAAAAGCGAATTTATTACTCTACATATTTGTTGGAGCGTGTATTTTTCAGTTTGTTGAATTTTACAGAATGTTTACATTTCGTCGTCTATTACGTTCACGGCTAATGATGAGAAATGCAGGTAATAACGCGACATTACGACAAATGCAAATTAGGAATTATTTTAATGGCGTCGGCGCATTTTGTGGAAAATGGACGTCATTTGTTAATTTTTTCCTAAAATGTACATACATTAAATTTTTTTCAGATTTTATTATTATACTTAATATTTAAATATATAGTTTATGAATCCGTATTTATTAAAAAAATTCAATCAATAATAATAAAAAAACATACCAACTTCCCATATGAAAAATCCAAAATTTCAATAGTTTCAGATAAGTCATCTTACAACTAACATTATATAATTCACACATCAATTATAAAAGAAACCACTATTCATAATCCCATATAAATCCATATTCTTCAAACAAACCAGTCATTACTTTTAGCAACATTTCAAAAATCTATCACACCATCAAAGACCAAATCCATCTCAATTCCCCTACACATCAAATACCGAAATGAACTTGTACTTTACCCACAATCAAAATTATATAGTCTCCACCCAATAACAATAAACTCCCCTTTAACACACGAATATGAATCCACATTTTTAAAACAAACATTCATCAATCATCCCATACCATAATAACCCATTACACCATCAAAGACCAGACCCATCCCAATTCCGATGCACATCCAATACCACAATGTACTCAACATTGCGGCCTTCACGCCACTTTACCCAACTCGTCTCTAACCCAATTAAGTCGGTCGTAAACGGCCCACGGTATTTGGCACCGTTCTGCCATATCTTCGGTGCATGCTGTGCAACAAATTTTGCACCATAGTGCACGTTTCGCGTGTTTCGGGTGCACCGTTGCGGTTCCGAAGTGACACCCAAACAATGCCGCGATAAGCGCTATCTATGTGGGTCAAGAGTTGCGTGGAAAAATGCGACTATGGGTTGATAGACAATGGCGCTGATAAATGTATAATTTGGGTCAAAATCATTTATTTTCGGCGATGTAATTTAAGAATTGATTGAAAAAAATTGCATTTGAAAAACGATAATAAAATATAGTTTATTTGAAAAACGTGTCGTTTTATCTGTAAGAAAACACGATAAGAAAATGTTCACGAATAAATAGTTAATGTTTATTGCGTTTTCGTAATATATAGCAAAACAATGTTTGTTATTGAAACAAGGTCGAAACTTGTAGGTTAATTGTCAATTTTAATAAAAATTTGAATATAGAGTATCTGTTATCGTTTGGCCTAAAAAACATTATCGAAAACGACATAAGAGATTAGTGATAAAGGTGAAATGGATATCTTTTACGATTGATCAGTCACGTCCGAATTATTGAGATAAAATGACGTTGTTTAAAGGAAGTTAAATTGAGATTTTATATTTAGATCAAACGCACAAAATCACAACGATTTATAATATTATTTTATTATTGTATAAATTTTCTTACAATTAGCCATAATAAGGAAGATTTGATATATAATTTTGATATTTTGAAACACAATAAGAAATAAGATACTTTGATAAATCAGCTGATATTGAATGAGGAAAATTGTAGTTTGTTTTGTTTGTGGGTTTTTCTAAAATCGATCAGATAAATAAAATTTCTAGTTAACGAAAATCGGCTCATATCATAAAACATAAGTGTTTATTATAAAAAATTTACACTAATTATTTTTTTTTCGAAACATAACACTAATACGCAATCGAAATGTAAACGAAAACGTAACACCAGATGGCTACATATTGATAATGCACAAACACCAAGTTTCATAAAAAAAATCATCAACACAATATGTAATAAATAAAAAAATATCTACTTAATATATTTATATAAAAAAAAAAAATATTTGAGAGGCGCAGTTTGAAAATTTTCAGCTGAAGATTTGCGTCACGCGCGGCTTCACGATCGATCCGAGGAAGCGGACGTACGGATAAGGCTCTATATAATACAGAGCGTTGGCTTTTATTTTCCTTTCATATGTATGCGTGAAAATAAAGTTTGAGAACATGCGATTTATTCGCTATCGCCACCGCGGGCAGATGGGATCGATCCGACTAATTGACAAGCGCTGCATATGTCTATCTGCGTACTTGGATGTTTGAGAATTGAAGGTTGTTTTCAAGGTCAAGAATTTAATTTGATTTTTTTTTGTTTTAAAAGGTGTAAGATTAGATAGTTTGATGAAATAGTTTGTGTGTTTTCCGTCAGATATTGAGATTTAAAAAAAGTTAAAGTTGAGTATTCGTATTGATGATAATTTCTTTGGTTTAGTTATTTTGATTATATATAATTGAATTATTTGAAACAATATGTAGTGAAAATAAATATTCTTTTGATGATACGTAATAAAATTGACAAAATGAAAACTAATCGTATCAATTTGTGTAAATGTATTGTAATTTACAAACGTACTAATGAATTATGCAGAAATTTCGAACGGTTCAATGAATGAAAGTATTCAAGGTCATCAATGAAAATGAGAAAATTCTATAAAAAGGAATCGGAAAATTATCCAAATAAATTTATTATGTTTTTCATATAATACTAAATTGAAAAATTAATATGATGCAATTAATAAAAACTTTGCAATATCGATTTATCGACAGTTGTAAACAATTTTAATTACTAACAAATGCTATATTAACTAAACAATATTTTTAATCGAAAAAATATACGACGAATTTTCAAAATTTCTATCGAACATAAAAAATATATTACACACAAACAACTTCATTATAATTTCTCAAAGCCAATTCGAAAGAGCGCATTCAATGATGCGGCAACGATCGAACGTTCTCGATTCACAGAACACTTTATTTAACTATTTCAATGTAAATACACTTCAAAAATAGTTGTTTACCACATTTACACACCGAACGCGTAATATCGATTCGAAATTATGCGAAAAACCGTAACGGCAGCCGGAAAAACTTCGACTAGGACACTGCGCAGACTGTTAGATCGAATTCCGGGGCCGAAATAACTGACACCCGGTTACCTAGTTTTAACTCGGAAATAGATTTGGAGTTTCACAAAACACAAGTTAAATTTAAACCATTTCACCATTTCAAATATCGATTCACTTTGATATTGTCAATTTAATAAAAATTTTGAAAGTATATATATAAAAAATTGTATTTACCTAGTTTATCCGTATGTAGAAAAGATGATGTTGGCGTTCACCAATTGTTTCTCCAAAAATACACGCACGATATAATTTTAAATTTTTTAATATATATGTATATTTAAACCACGCCGACACAATCGACGCTCAGGTAAAAAGTACAAAAATAGTACTAATCAACGGATAAATATTATTATTATTATTATATTAAAAAAAAACGGATATTTTTTTTTATACAACACCCGTCGCCGAAACTATCACAGAGACATAATATTAATATTTATTTATAACAACAATAGTCAAAAAAAAAGCGAAAGACTCCGTCGACAACAAAAACAGTAAATATATGTGTGGGTGCGGGGGGGCGGTGGGTGGGTCGCCGTGCGTCGCGGTCGGCGTCCGCGTCGTGAATGCGCCAAGTGCGACGGTCGCGCCGGCCAGGGACGCGCTCTGGTAATAATAAATGTGCGGTGGTTGGTTCGCGTGCGCGTCGCACCGTGGCGCTGCGTCCGCCGCTGACGGGGCGTCGGGGCGCACTGCGCGCGGCGAGTGCGGCTCGGGCGAACGCCGCGCGCATCTTAGGCTGGTGTTACACTGTTTGTTCGTTTTTTTATGTTTCCGCGAATATAAGAACTATCATGATCCCCTGTATATAACTAGTACGATGTTAATAACATCGGCGGTGGTTTTGTTAAGAAACGGAAAACGATAAAATGTGAAAACCTGATTGTGTGAACTCGAAATGTGTACCCGATTTGAATGTTTAATGTTTGATTAATAAAATCGAAATAGTTCGATTGTTATTTGTTTGTGACATTTGAGCGAAGCCAGAGGTAAAGGCTACCCAATGCCCGTACTCGATTTGAACATTTCATATTTAATTAGTAAAACCAGTTCATTTGTTCATCATCGTCATAAAAAAAGGAAAAAAAAGTCGGGTGCGTCATTCGAACAGACAGACAGACAGACAGACGAACACACAGAAATCCGCTATTATATATAGGGGATAGCGGATTTGTGTGTGTCTGTGTATCTGTGTCGATACGATTTTTTTTTGCGTCTATAGGCCCGACGTTAATAACATCGGCTGCGGTTTTGTTAAGAAACGGAAAACGATAAAAGGCGAAAGCCCGATTGTGCGAACACGAAATGTGTGCCCGATTTGAATATTTAATATTCGATTAATAAAATCAAAATGGTTTAATTGTTATTTGTTTGTGACATATAGGCAAACCCAGAGGCAGAGACTATCTGATGCCCTTACTCGATTTGAATATTTAATTTATAAAACCAGTTCATTTGCTATTGATACAATCACGACATATAGGTGAAGCCAGAGGCAGTAGGTAATAAGCATTATATTATAAACGTTAACTGTATACGCATATAAAGACCATATTTGCGAAAAAGTCGCGAGCGTCATTGAACAGACACACACACAGAAATCCGTTATTATATATAGGGATAGGGGATTTTAATGAGAAAATAATCAATAATAATAATAAATCTAATGGTTCACTTGAAATCTTCAAACGGGTCACTTAGAGACCCGCGGGATATAGGTTGCCGAGACCTGGTCTAGGTTATATTTACTTTACTGCGGTAGTTCGAGTCGTGTTTCGGTAAGGAAAATGTACGGTAAGAGCCGTCTATGTTAACGGAGGAGGCTTTCAGATCAGCGATACGCATGTCTAGATTTTGTGGTTGCTGTCTTTTGAGCAGATCGCAATGACCAGCATTGTGTATATACAGTAAACCCCTCTATAACGTTTGCGACTGTACCCCCTATAACGTAATTTAATTAGAATTTTTTAAATTTTTTTTCAAATGCATTTGAAACAAATAGTTAACATGTAAAAATGTCAAAAAAAAGAAAAATGAAAATAGTTCATTGAGTGATTTTCTTTAAATAATAATAATAAAAAAAATTTCATTGAAAAGCCTTAACCCTCTATAACGTCTTCTATAACGGGTAATATATGACGTCTCAATCCGCACCAAATTATGGTAGCGACATCTAGAAATGTTTATTTCTATTTTCTTTGAGGAAAACTGAGCGTGGGGGTGGTTGGGCAAAGCTGCATTTCTCAGCCAGTTAAACTAATCGCATTCATTTAATTCCGCATGTTTTAGTCAGTCAAAAGTCGGAACGTATTTATTATTGAACGCATCGATTTATATCAGGTATTCAGATCGAGGTCGTTTTATAGTTGTCGCTATATTGACATGGTGCAGGGTAATACATAGCATAGTGGTTCCCAACTTACTTATAATGCATAAATTATGTTAAGAAACTTAATTTAAATACCTAAAATTATATTAAAATGCAAATTTTTCAAGAAATAATTTATGCGCCAAAAATACAGGATTATAATTTTCAATAGATACATAGAGATTTTATCGTTGAAGCAGTCAGATTTTTAGCTATTTTTTTTATATACAGTGAAACTCCGAAATGCATCGATTCAGATTTCTAATTTAAAAATAGAATTTTTTCAGTATCGATTTTTCTTATTGAACTGAAAGTATTTAGGTTTTCAGTGCTTAATATTTTTAAATTATTTTCTTCTTTTCACTACGTTATAAGAAAAAAGCATTACAACAATATCAACAAAATATTTTAAACCACCTTTTAACAGTTAAATTCAATCCCATTCTTCCACAAATCAAAAAATTCAAAAAAAATCTCTTTTAAAATTAAAAAAAAAAACCAAAACAACCATTCACATAAATTTCTAACAAATAATAAAAAAAAATTAACAAACACAAAATAGTGCAAAACGGTGCAAAAACGCAACTAGCGCACCACACTACACCAACTCGGTGTCCGAAGGGGAATAAGTGGGAGTTGGCGGGGTAGGGCTCGCAGTGCTGGACGCGCGCAAGTCTGCAAATCCATGTATGAAACAGGAACACTGTGTGGGTTCACGTTGAGCTTTTGATCATTCGCAATGGTTTTGGTCACCTGCTTTGTTGTGGTGTTTCTATGGGGGTACCACCTGAGTACTATTCGAGTCGATCGAGTGCGATAATGGTCGCCGAATATAGGCTTTTCCTAATGTAATAAAGGAGTGATGTTAGTTTATTTATTTTTTAATATTTGTATCGGAAAATTATATGATTGCATAGATTTTATTTGGATTGGTTGAAAAGTTAATTTGTATCGATTTTTTTTAAATATGATAAACTTTTTCGCTTTCATGTTTTGTAAGATGTGGATAAGAACATTAGTAAAAAAAAATTTTTTTTAGGTTCCCAAACAGATATTTGTAAATTTTTCAATGAAATACAAAGGTTTTATATTTACGTTTCCAGGAATTCTATTGAATGTAACAAAATCCCTTTGGGCGTGGTGAGGATGAAATTGCACTTTTTCCATTTTCATATGGCCATATAATAAATATATTTATGTGTATAAAAAGGTAAAAGAGTGTTGGAATGAAAGGAACAAAGTTTTATATTATTCATTTGATCTGTTTAGCAAAAATATATCATAAGCGATCTTTATGTTTATAATATAATACATTAATAGGCGTATTATAATATAACATAATGATAACAAATCACTAAGTTCAATTAGTATCACTTGAGTGGAAAGGTCAACATCACATAATATCGATTGAAAACATTATTTACAATACATTAAATGCATCGTTAACAATGAGCGATCAACTTTTGAAACAAATTAGAATTGTTCTTTCAGTATCTTTATAAAGTGTATTAATGTTACACGTGTATTTCATAGCAATATATTATAATATCTAGTAGATAAGACAAAACACTCGGTTTCGATACAAAAATTATCTTATTTAAATGACATCATCATAAACCATTTATAATAGCAATATCCGCGCTATTTATAATTATTGATATTTTAATTAGAAACCATGAAGGTTGAAGTAGAAGATGGCTCGCTGATAAGTATCTGTTTGTTTTCAAAAATATATTTGAAATTTTTGATATATATTTAGATGATCAGGAGAATCCAGAGTTCCTTCGTGTTTTAGTAATATTATTTTTAGCAATCTAGAAATTGCACAGTGTAGATATTTCAGAAGCGTCACACGTGATGCTCGAGTATAAACAGAACGTGCGTTTCAGCGTATATAACTGAACCGGATTATTTTGATTTATAAAGAAACCTTACATATTTTCCAGAAATTTCCATTTCTATAAATCTATAAAAATATAAAGTATATTGACTATTATAATAAACGTATTTCTTATAAAATTATTAGTCGAATGGTGTTAATTTCATTGAATTCGTTTTCAAATTAATTTATAATATGCAAAGGTTAAAAGAAAGTTGATATATTGTAATATGCATAAAAAAATAAAACGATTGTTCATATGATACAAACCGAAGAATATAAATATTTATTTGATATCGGATCAATCGCATATAATCAACAAAAGTCTGCGGTATAATAAGATTATTTATTTATGACAACCTAAAAAATGTTCTATTGACATTTGTTCAATGTATCATTAAGAGAGTTTCTGAACTTATTTAAAACTCGGCAGTATTGAAAACTTCACAATCCAATTGTTGCGGCTGAAACGTGACTGAATCGGAAATCTCTTTACAACCATGGCATTATTAAGTATGACAAACAAGACGCGGATAATATACAACACATAAAATATTGAAACAATTAAATATTCAAAGGTAAAATCACGGAAAACTCGGAAAAGTTTTCGGTTCAAATAATTGCCATAACTTAGTATTTATACGATCCCATAATCGAATTATCGAACACCCAATTTCCATTTCGAGATTAATTAACTTACGTGTCTATTATAATAATAATAGAGGGACTCCTCGGGAACCACGTGTTCCGCAATCCGTTAAATTATTCAAAAGCGGATAATATCACCGCAGGCTTTTCGGATCTTCGAAATTACTGATTCAAGCTTATCTTATCAAGCGGCAATAGAAACTAGGACGTTGGATTCAATTAAAAATTTCCATTAAGTCTGACCTAAATAAGAAAATGGGTTATTTTCAGGATAGCAATTTTCAATCATTATCAACTTAATATGCAAATATGATTAAATACCGTCACCATGTAATATTTATTACAAGGAAAAAATTTTCGATGTGTCATTAGAAGTATGTCAATTTTTTATTATGTTTCAGATACTAAGAACGATTTTTTTGAAATATTTTTGGAACACAGAATAAATTTACAGTCTCATTTGTTGCTAAGCTTTGATCATCAGTGGAAATTAGTATATTCAATTTTTAAAAATTAAATTCAACAGATTTTAATATGACATGATTAAAACTAATCTTCTATAGACGACCATTGGTTTAAGCAATAAATAATGAACGCAGAATGGTTTGAGCATTAACTAGAGATGGTTGCATTGAAATTATTCTGATAAGGAATACGTATTTGCATTTGAGGAACGGCGTTATGTTGATTGTCAATTTTGGACAATGTCGCATATGGTTTATTGTCTCCGAAACGACCATCTTGACTGTAACTGAACAGGCACCGTTGCGTAAGTGCTTTATCATTCAAACAACATATATTATGTGAAATATGTCATATGTCATACATATAATATATATTTCTGTACATGCAATGCAAAAATAATCAATTATTTTCTTGATAATATCACGTCTTCGGGTATAAATAGACGCGGTTATCGATCCAGATCATTCTGGAATTAATTATTGTTTACTTGATAAACTGTAATGGTACTTTTAATTCAGTGTCAATCTGAGAAAACTCACAGGTTTCATATTCCACAATTAAAATTTCAAATTTTAATAAGATTTATTACTGGTACTTCTAAAGTTTCTTGAGTACAATAAATCGATTTTGGCTGAAAATACTTTTATTCTCATAAAAAGGATTATTTTTTTACTTTTTATACCATAACGCATTTTCTTCTTATAAAAACGACGATAGATTATACATTTTTGAATGTATAGTTCAATAATTGAAATTGTTATGAAAATCTTGAATATTTCAAGGTTAATCAAAGAGAAAATTTATAAGAATAGTGCAGTCTGTTTACGAGAGGCAGCGGTCGGAAAATTCGAATATTTTCGCATCAGAAAAGCGCTTTTCCCCGGGAAAACCTCACCGAGACGAACAATAGAATACGAACGCATTGCCATAATGCAAGTTTTTCACCATTGTGCAAACAAGTGGAGTTTCTCTGTTTGAACTATAAGTGAAAATAAACAGCGGGTCCGATCCAGAAGGTTATAACCACCGCGCCTTGTGTTCGAAAAGTAAATATTTTTCTTACGCGCAAAAGATAACATACCTACGCATTTATTTGCAGTGGATTCTGTAAACCGATGTGTTTTTAATGCTCGTTTGCAAAATATATTGATTGAAAAAATACTTCGTGTCGCGAAACAAACATCGTTTTTATTATCTGATAGGTATGTTTGCTGTGTACGAACTATGATCACGTGTTACAAAATTGTATGGTGTGTTGTTCTTTAAACTCAAATTTTCAAACACTGCAGTTCTTTTCTTATCTAAGAAAATTAATTGTAAATATGTCATTTAAGTTCGATCAACGATATATAAGTTTTTGTTTAGTTTATATTGTATAAATTTCGATCATAAAAAAATATTGGATTTTATCTGATAAGAATGTTGAAGGAATTTTGATGAAAACTTCAGCTGAAACTGAGACTAATAATGGATGCATTTTTTACGTGTGCATTTGAGCACGATCAAAGGTTCGCAGGGAATCGTGTGCGGCTTTTAAGGTTTCGCCAGTAAAAGCGGGAAATTGTCGTTGGAAAATGGACTGCTTTTATTCCTTTGACGTTGCTATAATTTTACAACGATATACGACTACAAATGTGCTGAATTGTTTCGCCAATACAGGCTTTGTCAAAGTGCAAGCTAGCGTAGTTTAAAATCAATTGAGGCAATTATCGGATAGCGTTTTATTAAAAAAGTTCGAAGATATTTATTAGAAATATTGAAAATATAATATATTAGTTTATTAAACATTAGATGAGTTTTACGAACATCGCTAGTACAAATATTAATACATTATTAAGTTCATATGATATATAATAAATATTTTTATGTCTCTTTTTACACGGGGGATACTTTCCAGAGACTACCTTGTAAAAAAACGTATGGTGAACATATAAAAATTGAAAAAATGTTCCATCAGTATATTTGGACGGGGTTTCCAGCCAAATATACTTAAAAAGTGATATAATCGATTGAAGTGAAAAAATATAATCGATTCTTTTCCTTAAGCTATGCTATTTTGAAACCGTATGCAAAATTTTTCGGATACATTATAATTTTTTTTTCATCACGAATTCAACAGAAACGTTTACACGTCGAAAACTAACCGAGCTCGTTCTTTGTGAACGTTTCCTTTCTTTGCAAACATTAATTATGTACATAAATAATTAGCTACAGCTGTAGATGAACGCTAGCACTTATTTGCACTGCAACGAGACATAAAACAAATAATTTGCAAATATGACGTCCTTTATAATCCAAATAACGTTAAATATGAAGCGGCGATGGTTTACCATACAAATATAAGTGAACAGCGGATTCCGCTACCACGACATCATCGGCAGTCGCATAAAAGCGGAAAATACTGGAATTTAATTACAATATATTGGATTTATCAGATCCGAATGGTATATCGTTGTGGTTTATGTATTGTGAGTCCGTTTCGGAATGGTGTTGACTGTAAATTATACATTGGATGAATAATGAGCGTATTTGTACCCGAATTGAAAATAATACCGGAGGTTTTATGAAATTTTGATTGAAATAAATCGTAAAAGTAATTTTATTTTCAGAGGATGTGGACCTAGTTTAATAAAATAAATTAAAGATAATATTGGTATAAATTAAAAATATAATTTCGTTGAAAATACAAGTTTATTTTACGAAAATTTACTACAAAAATTATGAAATTTTGTATTTTTTTATATTAAAAGAATTTTATACAATAAATATAATTAACATATTGAATTATACATCAAAAACAGTTTAATAAGACATATATGTTTAGTTTGAATAATTTTGGATTGAAATAAGAATATTTCAATCCAAAATTATTCAAACTAAACATTTATCGATCGACTTGTTGATGTCGTATCAATCTTAAAAACACAAACTCCAAATTTATATAACAAACACTCGGAATAATACAATTTCAAATACAAAACAAAAAACCCACTACGAGCTTACGACTCCGAAAGTAATTCTTGTCCGTTCGTCGCCCCCATACAAGAGGCGACTTCTACATGTGGCATTTCCACCACCCCCATATATGAAACTTCCATGTGCCCATCCAGTTTGCTTCTGTTGCTCCACCATATACACATTTTGCCGGATACGATAATCCAGTGTTACGTACAACCCGGAAACCGGAAGAAAATGCCGGGCGTCTGGGAAAATTGCCCGACATATTGGAAAATTCGTGCCGAGCGCGGAAGTTCGCCGAATCAATATTATTATGGTTATACGCCACGATAAATCGTATGGTTTGATCTAAAATATATGAATATTTTATTTATATTATTTTCATATGCTCCATGTATGAGTAAATCAAGAATAAATTTCGTTAAACTCAATAGAAAACTCAACAGTTTAAAATTCATTAAATGTATCAGTTTAATATGATAAGTAAAGTTGATTGAGATTTAATGTTAATAGAAGATGAATATTTTGATTTAAATATATTTTTAGTACTCAATCATGAGAGCAATCTCCCATTCATATTAAAAAAAATGTAACTTTCAATGAAATCTAATCATAAAAAAATCATTATATTATAATAAATGGTATATTTTATATACAAAATATACATAGAAATATGTGATATATTGAGGAAAAAAGTTTGAATTGTACACAAGAAATTGTAGGCGTGTAGGAATCCATCTTTTCCGCGATCATCGTTTATTTAATGTATATTCGAGTGCGCGTTTGTCCTGAATTTATATGATGGATGATGTTAGAATTGACAACATTTCGATTAGGATTGTTGATTTATGAATCTCGATAAATATATAATACAAATGTAATAACGTGACGAAACTACATCAATAAAAAATTCATAATAGAAACAAGTTTTAGAGTTTGGGCGGGGTAACAGCTTGCAAATTATCGCGAACTTATTAAGCATCATCATTAAAACAGCATATGCGAAATATTGTGCTATGTGTAGGGCACATAAATTAATGCTTTCGATGGTTGTTCGCAAACTAGGGCATGTGTCTCATTAAGGTGCGAAATTGGGGCCCAAAATATATGCTGAGCAAGCCCTTGATGAATGCGCATGTGTACGCAGGATATCGTCGTCTAAAATATTCATGATAAATCAGTAGCTTAAAATTTTGTATAAATCTAGTTGAGGATATCGTTTACAGGCCACACCCTCGCCGTCTTTAGAACAAAGACTTACGCTTGATAAATACGTTAGGTAAAGTGGGGATTTCTGAAACTTCTTAGTTATAGTTAAAATGACTACGTATAGTATATAAGTGAATTTTATATAATGAAAAGAATATTATTTTGAGAAAAGATTAATCATATATTATGAAGTTTTTTTGCATTTTTCATCATCAACATTAGCAAAATGTTAAATATCCACTGCAGGGTAAGGTCATATCAACTAATGTGACGTTTTAGGGCTTAATAATTAGCCTATACCATATCGTGCTACACCAAATCGTAATGATTATCCGTATTTTTAAGTGATAGATATTAAATATAAATTTAAATACAAAAAAATCGTATAATAGATACAAAACATTTTTTAGACATAAAATTATTTAAATAAAATAACAGCTATATTATATATTCTGTATATCTTTAAGATAAGGTGAAGATTCAAAGCGACCGCGACTATCGAATACAACGAACCATCCGTATTTCTATAGAGATTGATAAATGCTTGAGGATTTGTAAGATCCTAGTCTATTTTCCTACCGCGAAAACCTTGAAGATATACATAGAATATCCTAGATTATAAGAAAATCCCCCTAATAAAACAACGGCGAACCTACAAGAAAAATCAATCGAGAACATAATACGAAAGAGTCGAAATTTCATGTACGTATACGAAACCTAAATTATTCACACGGCGACGCATGATATGGGTTGCTTGATGTTTGAACATACGTCGGAAGGTGTATATGAACTTTTTTCGTGTAATTTATTCGTTGAATTTGTTTAGGTGGCACTTTCCGAGGTCTTCGTGTGCAACAAACATTTGTGCACATACAAGTTTTTTTTCAGTTGTTTCAATTCGTGTGTACATCTTTCAGCGACGTCATATAAAACATCAACGCACTGCGCTGTTTTGCGAATTGTTAATATTCGCTGAATAAACACGACTGGATTTGATACGCAGATATGTGTCCTCTGTTAGAAAAGATACGTTGAGTTATTTGATTATATGCTGAATGAACTTTCGAGATATAAATTGTTTCAATTTAATCAAATTTCATTAGCCTTTTTAGTTTTGTTGACTTTCGCAGTGCGAGGCGCAAATTGATAACGGATCAAATAATGTGTTATTTATGATTTGAAGCATAAACAACATTAAGAAACGTAGAATAATACTAAATTCGTAAGAAAACCGATAAAAACATTTTATTTTAAATATTCTATTTCGATCAAGGATGAGTGAAGCCATTGAAACTTCAGCAGGGTCGAGTCAGAAAAAACAGAAATTATATGAAAAATTGTATGTTGTATACCTTTAAGAAAAAGCGTCTTTGTAAAAAAAAAAAAATTACCAGTGAAGTAATGCAGCCTTTTTTTAAAAGAAATATTGATACGAGTAAATCACGACACATATTTCGAAAAACAGTAGCCATAACAAACGATTGATCACGATATACAGTTTGCAATTTTGTATTGCGAATCATACGCTAATCGTACGTGACTTACAAAATGTCATATTTCATAAAATAAATCAAATTTCATGATTCAAACTGTTTTCCAATCTTCATATTTAATATTTATCTGAACAATTTTTATTCAACATATAAATTTGTGATGTGAAATTATAATTATAGTCTTTGCATATACTCTTAAAATTCTTCATTCATTCGAATTCAGGTGTACATTCAGGGAAATTTCATTTTGGAAACCCAAATTCGTCTTTCCATACACGAATCACAATATATGGAACCTGAATGGACGATTTGAAAAAAATATTCGTAGGATCCATCGTCGCGATTGTGTCCCGTTATTTACGATAACGACCCCAAACTCTGAAGGATATCTGCGTAAAACGAACGAAATAAATAAATAAAAATATATATATAAAAAAAACGGGGTATTCGAGGATATCCTGTTTCGTTTCGGGATTCGGGGATTTACGAGTGACGTGCGCATAAAGAACGATTCTGAAAAAAAATTCGATATTTTTTCTGCGGATTTATTGAAATTTTTATGATGTTAATTATTTACGGAAAAGTCGCAATTGACATCGCTGATTGATTTTGCGTATTCGAATCCATTCATGTGTATATAATATCAAATAATGTGAGTATACTTAGATCGAAAAAATTTTGGGTATTCATAATAAGATAAAACTGCAGGGCTTTCATAGAAAACACATTACTTTGAAAAAATGTTCGGTCAAATAAGGTTGAAATAGGATTTCGGCACGATATGGGGGAAAGCATATTTTTATTATGTAATATTATAATAACGAAAGTGTGCGTTAAAGTACGGTTCGCATTATAAAGGTTAATCGACGTTCTGCGATGCCATTATTGAAATTTGAACGATCGGACGGATTCGGCGTACTGCATTGAAATTTTCTCGCTGAAATTAAGGGAGGAAATTTAATGGTGGCCGTTACGGGCTCAGACTATATACATTTTAAATATATCCTAAATCAGGGATTCCCAAGAAATTTTCAAAACGAACACTTTTGTCGTTCAAAAATTAAACTTTCAGATCCCCACTCAAAACTGCCTTTCGTTTAGATATTGTCTTGATTTATTGAATGCAGTATATTTTTTTTACACTTTTTTATGACCTGAAAGATGATCGCATGAACATAAAACACTGGATATAGGCCCTACGTAAAACTGAGGATTTGGAAACACTGTTTCGAACCATTATCCTGTTCGCTTTCGCCCTACAGTACGTCTGCGTAAGTGTCGTGTGCCAGTTAAAAGCGAACAACGGTCTTATCGATCGTTTTGTTCGTCGTTGTTCACCTGCTACTTTGTACCAAAAAATGTGATTGTGATAATTGACGAAAATTATCAAAATGGGTCATAAACCGAATCGCACAAAACTCATCTCTGATATTCAAAAGTATCTACATGTTAGTCAATCATATTGGCCCAGTATTCTATCAATTGGCCAAACAACAAAACAATAACAAAACGAACAGACAGTCAACTAATAGAAGGGGTAAACCTATCAATAGAGGGGGATAGGAGAGGGGGTTATCGAGTATTAAAGGAGGGCGAGAGAGGGGGATGTTGCACTCCACCAGTTGGCATGGTTCGGGTTGCAATTGTGCAACTCTTTTCGATGCACTCGATCGAAGGAGCGAAAGAAATGCGGTGACGTCGTTCATTACGCTCGTGACACTTTGATCTTCAATTGTGTGACCGAGTTCTCTGGTGGAAATAAATAGAGAACGATTTGATTTGAGTAGTGGTTGCCAACTTGGAAAAATCGCGGGAAAATTGAGGTTTGATTGAAGGTGATTGTGGGATTTAAGAGTTTGAGTGGGTTATATGATGTTTCGTTTGTTAAAAGTTCTATTGAATGAAAAAAAAACTTGATTCCGCCTGTTGATAATTCACTCAGAATGTTTATAAAGTATTATAATTCTATCGAATCTAAAAGATGAGGTTCAAATTATTTTATAAAAAATGCGATCGTTCATTTCATTATCATACTATTATTACTAAACAAAACAAAACAAAACAAAACAAAAAAAAAAACAAACAAAACAAAGACTTATTAGTGAAAGTGTTTTAGTAAAAATCAATCAAAATATTTTCATTAAAATATATTAAATAAATAAATGCAATATATTTATATATAATATATTCAGTCAAGACGATCGCAGGGAATAATTGACGCTAATTAATTAGCAGAAAGTTCAGTGAAGGATTATATGAGAATATCCAATGTTTGATACTCTAACAAGCAGATAAAACTCGGCAGTTTACAATGAGAAAATATTGATTTTACATAGTTGTTTATTAACGTATTTTAAATATTTGTTAGCTTTAAAATAAATAATCCTGATACTTTTCATATTATCGAGTTCAAAATTATTCTCGATTAAAGTCAGAGGAAAGTATGAATAATTATTATGTCAGATTGAAGTAGTGGTAAAAACGAGCAATATTAAAACCGATCTGAAACCAATGTTTATAGAGAATGCGCAAATATTTTGAGATTTAGTCTATGACGCAGATTCGTTTCGATTTTTCTCGGAAATTCTATACAAAAACAATAGGAATTACATCGTTTGTATGTCAAATCGAAATCAGGTCAGCGATAAAGATCAAAAATTTATTGGATTTAGTTTTCGAGCTGCACATTCCATCTGGGAATATGTTTATATAACTTTATATCAATTCCATTGATACATATGATCCAGATAGTATCAGAAAAATTCTATTTTCATATATGAAAATTCATAATATCTTATTTTTATATAAATTAATATTTTAATATGAATACGTGAATCGTTTATTATTTGATTCAAAAGTAATAGCAGTAATTTATTATAAGTGAATACTTTTGACTCCTTTTCTCTTGGACTGTAATAGAAAATAAACGTCGAACCATTTTTTGTAAAAAATCAAACAAATTGATTCAGTATAATCGTAGAATGAATTATTTATACATATCAGAATAGTATTGTATATTTTTGGAAAAAGGTTCTGTATTTCTATTGAGCTTGGCTAGTCTACGATGCATTCGATGCATTATTCATGACAGATGCGCCAGCTCCTTCGATTGCACCAAGCGAGTTTTCCTCCAGCTACAATCAATTTTCCAATTATTTCCGAATAAATTATGCCAGATTTTCCATTGAATAATATAGAGCAATACCGCAAACCAGCGCGCTTTCAATAGCGCAAAAGTTCATCGATTCTATTTTTTCATTTTTTATCTATATAGAAGGAAATTCTTTTATAATAGATTTCATTTTTAAATAAATAGTTTTCAATTTGAAAAAGTTTGTGACGATCGTTAAAATAAAATGGTACACTTTTATAAATATCCAATGAAACTATAAATATCAAAATAAAAAAAAAACTCGTCGAAAGACAAAGAAAATCTGTTCATAACAAATTTTTTCCCGAGTGGAACAATTAGAGTCTTCTCAGAATGCTCATCGAATAAAAATTCAACATCGTTCAGATTTTATCATCGGGTTTTTCAATACTATTTATATTTTTCAGTACGGTATTGAAGTGCACGGAACGAGTTAATTACTCTGCGCAGCGTTTTAATACATTGTTCGGTGTAAATTCGCCTTTATAGTGGCTATTTAGATAAAATTGTTTATGGCGTTGGCGTAGCTAAAATCTACATCGTAATTTTAGCGAAATGTTATAATTTGTCTTCGCACGATGACTCATTAGCGCAGAGTTGACTCTAGCTAAAATACTGCGGAGACTCTTCTTGTAATCGTTTTTTTTTTTTTTAAATTTATTTTAGAAAATCGCGCGAAAGTTGGCAACGTGCTGCTCGAAAAACAATATGAGTTGGGTAACAGTAGCGGGATTCGAACTCGTGATTTTGACGCGTCTGCTCTCTGACATTTGCGTGTTTCTCGTACTATTTGAGAAGTACAGGAAATGCTTGTTGAAATATATAAACACATGACGGAGGTGTTAAAAATATTTTAATTATAGTGGAAAAAAATCTACGCATATGACGGTTTATTAGAGCCATCTATCTACATATTAAAAATTAATACCAATCAAAAATTGTATATGATAAGTATTATGTTTCATTTCATAACCGATTCTATTGTGAAAATATTATTATATAATATAAATGATTAATATCGTTCTTTTGAATGCCGACATTTTAAAATGCGCTCAATTATAATTGCAAAATATATCAAAAGAATCAACTTAACGATCCAAAAGTCAAAATTAGATCGACGAGAATTCCACTCTCGATAAAAATAGGCGACCAAATAAAAAAAAATCTGAAAATACGGTACGTAGAATTTCCACGAAGCTTATAAAGGTTGATCGCGAAAGTCCATCTTTAAATACCGTTCTATTTAGAACGCAACAAACAAGCAGAATGCTAACCGCTCAAGGTCCCCAGTCTGTCAATAATATAATATAATATAATTTAAAATATGCACAAAGGTTTTCCTTTCGGCAACGAACTCTTGGCAAAAAGTCACAGTCATGTGTGTAAAAACTTTTTGGCAGCCATTTTCGGCGCGCACGGCAAAATTCTCCCTTCACACACACATCCAATATTAATCATATTTCGAATTTCGCTTATACAATATATATATAAGAAGATCATCTACAATAGTGGGTCTTTTCAGGCCAAGTGTAATTTCAGAAGCGTCAACACGCCGGGTCCAAAACAATAAACTTAATGCGTGTTTATTTAGGCGCGACTAGAATAGAACTTTGAATTGAAGATGCTCGTTATTGTTTTAGATCGCGTTCATTCGGATTTCTCACGGTTTTAATCGTAATCTTGTCACGTTTTATTCACGAGATCGTTTTATGTGCGAATAAATTCCGAGATAAATGCCTGAAAAATTTGGGTTATGGGTTTTTGAACTTTCCGATGTGAAATGTTAAAACAAGTTTGAGATAATGAATTGTGTTGATAGATAACACGAAATATATTTTCGTTTTATAAAATATAATGTGATAATCGTGTTTGTTTTTCGATATATCTGAAAATTCGTTTGCCAATTTTCATGATTTATAATACAGTTGTAAATTCGTACATAATATCGAATTGGACAAGATATCATAAAATATTCGAATCAAATAAATTCAATTAAATAAATCAAATATTCATGAGAAATTACTTCAATTATTTCTGTGTCACCATGTACTTGTACAGCGACCAAATATTATGAAATTATTATGTAATACATTCCATATAAGATTTTGAACTTTGGTAAACGTGTAAAGATCACTACACAGAATGTAACACTTTGTTTTGAAACGAGCAAGATACTTGGCAGTAGGTTTAACTCCGCTAAGAAGCCAAACTATTATATTATACATACATTAAAATAATACATAATGGAAAATTTCATCGTAAAGCAATCTATTTCAAAAACTTAATACAATAATGGATCAATGCATCCGCCCACACAAAGGACATGTCTAATCTGATTTTTATTTCCGCCCCTAACTTATGACGACTATTAAGCTGACGCTAAACTAACCGTCGGACCACTTAATCCCCGGCCAGAATTAAGGGCTTCTCGTCTGGAGTTTGTCCTCGGGTTGGGATCTCCTTCAGAGGGCATTAGGGACTCGTATCCCGATGGATATCGAAGCGTATCCAGGACAAGGAGTTTTAAATGGCGTCTGGGATCAATTGGAGTTGCTGGTTGCCTTTAATATGTTTAGATCAGGGTTTTTTGTGGTGGATTTGATGGTGGTGTTGATGAGATGATGGAAATATTCAAACTGTTTGAATATTTGATTGTTTTTGTTTAATGTGAAAGGGCTATTAATGCAAAAGATAAGTTGAATGATGGCTAGATTAAATACAAAATATTTGTGGAGTTAATTGGATAAAAGTTATTCAGGTACGGAAGAGGGTTAGGTTTTTATCTAGTAAATATAATAATTATTTTTTTTTAATAATAATGGTTGTGGAAAATACTAGAATGTGTTAATTGCTTAAGTTATCTTATATTTGAATGAAAAACTTTTCTTTGAGAATGTATATTAATAGTTTTCAAAATTTTGAGTTCATCCTGTACCACTTTTATTCAACTTTATCATCACCTAACTAATTGTAAGCTAGCTCAGTAACCGTAGCATATTATCTATCATAATATGATTTGACAATAAGACAAAATTATCAAGTAATTCATCTTCTAATATAATATCTGAAAATTTTCAATGCTCAATTTGGTCTCATCGAATTCCCTAATTTAAATTGATCACCGAAATTAAGCGACAAGTACGATAGTAGTATGATTAGGAAGTAGGCAAGATTTAGTACTATTGTCTTGAGATCACAGCAGTAACTATTCAAATTCTTCCAAACTCAATTTTTTATTACAAGAAAAAACAACCAAATTTCCATTGATATTCGAAAAGCTTTAATCGTATAGTTAAAGTTATAGATTACACTTAATGAAGATAATCTAAAACTAATTCAATGAAACATTTAACACTTTCCATAATCAATCGGTTTATTTGATATATACGAAAAAAAAAAAATCAAAATATGTCACTATTACAGAAAATAGGATACTTTAAGCCCGGACTTATCTAATCGATAAAATATCCACACATCTGTGTATGTATATGCTAACAAAATATCGAGCACAAAGGACACTGGGCCGGATATCGAATGAGAGCCTATCTCGTCCCGTATAAAACGGAAAAGCGACGTTTTTCCGAATTTAGCCAGATTTAAGATCCGGATATTTCATTCGCGAGTTGATTATCCACTCGACGATGTCGCATCCGCGTTTCGGATTAAATCGCATTTTCGCAAAAGTTCAAAAGTGGCCTGAGTAATTGAATGTCGTGCTTTAGAAAGACTGCATGTAATGGGAATGTGTAATAATAGATTTAGAATTGGGTATGGATAATGCGAATTGTTAAACTTTGATTTCGGTTTTGAGAAAAGTATAAATTTGGATGTACATGTATGTAAATATTTGATATTGATTGTTTGAAAGGTTATTTTTATTTTGTTATCATTTTATTACGGATTATGTTTTTAGATATTCTTATTTACGTAATAATTCTTTCACTAAAAATATCCATTATATAATCTAATAAATCCCAAAAATAATTTATTCATTATAGAAATTGATATCGAAACTTATATAAGGAATACAACAGCTAGATTTTGTTTCCGACTTTGATAATGTTTTTATGTTATTTAATTTTATAAAATGATACGTTTACTAAATTTTAATCAACTTGTTTACTAATTTGAATCTAACAAATCATATAATTATACAAAATTTGATTAATTCCTTCCAAAACACGCACAATCTATTCCGAAACACAACACTATCCATCCACCCGAACTAAACAGACATTCTAAAGTTCGAAAGTCGCAAACAAAGCGGACATTTGCATTCGCAAATAATAAAAGCGATTTCGAGTTGTACTAGCAAAAAATACGACTCAGAGTTGATTACATTTCGCCGACAATATTTCCCGATGGCGTCTATCTGCCGTTTGTATCTTTCCACCCTTCCGGGAAAAGCGGGAAAACTCTGCTCGGGTATTGATTTTCAAATTCAATGAGCACTCAAAAAACAAGCCCTCCATTATATAATGGATTGTCGTTTGTAACGAGTTTGAAATGTAAGCGATCCCGCTCTGCGAAACTTTGCATGGAATTCTATGGACTTTGTGCGATCCGATGTTGCTCTATGATGTCGGGGTATTTGATGTGTTTGTTTTAGATGATTTGTATTGAGTTTGATGAATTTTCGTTTCGGATTTTTATTTGAAATGTTTCAGAATTTTTGTGATGGATCGTACGATTGGAATAATATTTGGAGTGTCTTTATGTGATTGATCATTTTGTAAGATATTTGAAACGATTGAAATTCATTCATGGCAACAAAAAAAGATAATTTCGAAACAAATTAAATTTTATTTAAAGGTTGATGTTTTATTTTCATGTACGAAGAACATTTTTATATTTAAAAACGAATAAAGAATTACTGGATTGACCTGTTTTTTTCAAAATTTACGACACTATATAAAATAGCGAAACATTCATATACTCAAATTTAGCATAACATATTTTTTCATAAATAAAATCACAATCAAACATTTTATTGGTATGAAAACTCGCTTATAGTATACGCTTCGAAGACGTATCGAATTTATTAATTAGCGAAAGCTTTCGCAACAAGAAGCCTTGGGCGTCAAATTCCCAGAAGCCTTCGATACACACGTGTACATTAAATTACATTACACAAACCCTTGGTAGAACTGAAGTCGGTACTCATTAAATTCGACAAAATATTATCGAAAATCTCGGAAGATGTGCGCAGTCCTAATCCGATTTTCCCGCGGGGTTCGACACGGTTTACTTGGTTTTTCCCGGATTCCTTTTATTGAATTCGAGTGCATTTTCTCTTTTGGATATAATTGATTTTTCCGGATTGATTTCTATTCAAGGGTCTTTTTCGCGTAACTGTGAGATTCGAGTTCTAAGGCTTTCGCAGAAAAAGGTTCTCAAGACTTTTTCGCTCGTTTTAATCACGCACTTTTCGCGGGATTTTTTCCGACGAGTGGGTATTATTTCAGTTCGTTAAAAAAATGGGCTTTTATATATACCGTGACAAAAGTTTTCAAACATTTTATTTTCGTATAAAAAAACTTCCTTTCAAGTCGAAAAGTGAATATTTCTTGAACCGGTGTTTTATTAATATAATAATTAATTTTGTTAGAAAAATGAAATGAAAAAATTTCATTTTGACATTTCCTTAATGGACGAGATCTGTCATTTGGAAACCTTCGCTTTATGTCATATAATATGATAGTAATTTCGTACATTTCTCTGCAATATATGGCAGTGGTGTTAGTGAAGGGATTATTCTGTCGTCCTTCTCGGAAACGTCTGAATTATTTCTGAATTAAGTCCTGAAGGATCAACTCGAGATAGTTTTCGTATCCGCGGGTAGTGTGTCGTGTCAAATTATTTATTTACTTTATTAGACGTATTTCGTACGGAGAGAAGTGACATCTTTATACCCGATGTTACTCATAAGAAGGCTTGTCCTTAAATATATCTAGCTATTTTTGTAAAACAAATGTGATACAAAAGGAAGGCATCCGGAAAGGGCATGTTTCAAATTTAGGCAAGATAAATAAAGATCGCGAATACTATTACGATTCTTAATGAGACAATTTGTTTTTATTTTTTAACTAGAATCAAATTTAAATGAAATATCGTTGTTCTTTGTGTAGGCTCGTTCTGTTGATATTTTTTTATCGCATTTTAATTGTAAGAAAATATTTTCAGTCGTAATACTTAACACGAAAGTTATGAAAGCGGCCTTGCTTGAATAAACGTAAGGAATGAAAAAACGCAACGATCAAAATTTTAATCCACCATTAAGCCTAAGAGCAGGCTCGAGCTTGCACGCGATGAATGCATTATTAAAAATTTATAATTTTATTATTCGCGTGCTTTTCCTACAAAACAATCGCTTATGTGAAACAAAAAAACCACATTTTTCTAACTATATAAAAATTCATAAAGTACGAATTTTTTTATATCGAATAGAAATTCTATTTAATCAAAAGTCACATGTGAATTTTCAAGAAAATCCGCTCGAATACCATAAGTAAAATTAAATATAACGTCGTAACCATGTAATGCGTTGCTTTAACAAGCAACATATTAAAATAATATAAAATTATATTTAAAATGAATTATATATTGCATTTCATAAGAGTGCAATGGAAACTGTCAGTTTCGTGTAAATCGCTCGTTAGCGAGCGGAAAATTCATCAAATTGGGTCGAAATAAAAGGATTACAAAGGAGGTTATCACTAATGGTCTTTTATCGAAACACTAATGTAAAGATTATATAATATATAGTTCGTTTGTTTGTTTTTAGAAGTCACCGGATACAAAAGCTTCATATTGAATGTGTATGTGAAAGTTCAAACATGGCGTTCGGTTGCGAGGCCATTTTGGTTTTCCTACCGGATATTGAGCGTATATTTAGTCTTGTTTGAATCGGATTTATTTGCGAAACGGATTTTATTCTCGAAATATATTGCTAATAAGTTTTAGGGTATATATATTTAATTTATAAATTTTTATTTTCAGACACGAAAAAACAATGACACATTGTGTTCGAACGTTTACTAAATATTTTTAGCCAAGGAAAAGTACTGACGAACAAAAAATTTAACGAGAGACTTAAGCAAAATTTATATGCAAACTACTAAAGACTGCGCATTTTTCCCCACCTATACAGCGAAAACAACACTTTATAAATAAGTCGAGCAGAAAAAAATTCTAAAACGAAAAAAAAAATACCTAGTCAAATATAAAACTGCGAGAAAGAGCGAGTTCACAATGTCACATCACTCAGACGAGAAATTCGGCCGGTCGGTTAGCGATTTATATATTTTTTTCGCAGTTTTTTCGAATCATCGGAGAAAAGTCGACTGTTGCCAACGACGTAATAACTTGGCAAAATAACTTTGGCTCGGTTAAAATGTGCGGCGAGATATATCGCGGTGCGCATGAATGAACGCCGTGTGTTTGTGTATGCAGCTTGTGGGTTGCATTAGATGCGTTGCAAGATTTCGCAATGCTAATATTATTTCGATGCGAGTTCGATAACTATAGTTTTTGATATTACATTTTAGAAAAGTTATATAAAAAACTCAAATATTTACTGTTTAAAGACGATTTAAACCAACAGACTGTTGGTGGATGAAACTTTACTGAAGACTAAATTTAAAGATTTTGTATTTCAAACATGCACTAATCTATCAAAAATTATAAAATAACATACTTATGAAAAATAAAATGAAAATTTTGATTTGTTTTTAAACAAGTTTTATAGTTCATTTCATTGGTGAATGAAATTCTGCTGAAAATTATATTGGAAAATTTTGTAATATTTTTCATAAGTAGTCTTAAGTGTTTGATAAAACGTTTTCTCATAACAGTTGATAAATTGAAAATAATCAGATTAAATAAGCAATATAAATGAAATTATATTGGGGAGAAGAAGTTGATCGATAAATCATTTTGAAGATGCATGAATTTCGACGTTGATTTGAAAAAAGTTTAAAATGTTTTTTAGGTCGGCGGATTCGTATTATGTATTCAAAATACATTTATCTTTTGATCTTGATGGTTGGTGAGTAAAAATTTTCAGGATCAAAAAAAAACCGGGTCAAGTTGCAATATTTGAAATATTTTCATAAATTAAAATAATAATAATTTATTTTAAGAATGTCACTGAGTAATATTTTACATTTTAACGTAGCGAAAAAATTAATAATGAGACGTAAATTTCAAGATATTAAAGCTGGTAAAAATATATAATTTTCCAGTACGTAGGAATGAAAAAAAACACCATTTTCATAATTGGAAAAAAGTCGTTTCAAGCTAGATGTTCCATTCTAACGAAAACAATAGCTTATTAGGATTTCACAGGATTTCCATTACGAGTTCCATGAAAAAAACTACGCTATAGTGATTATGCCAATTAAAACGTAAAAGCTCATTACGCGAATTAATCCTCTTGATCAACATGCGAAAAAAAAAAACCACCACGTATCGAATGACTTATTACATTTACATGCAAACACAAAATTTAGTAATTCCAAAAAAATAGAAAGTTAATTCATTAAGCACGTGTGATCAACGATTTTTTTTTCATATACCAGATCGTTATCCGCGTATCCATTTTGAGCAACATAATATTCGCGTGCTGAAAATGCACTTTCATCACGGCGAATTTAATTTGAATTTTTCCCTCGCAAAAAAGCTGCAATTTTCATTACACGGAACTGTCAGATATTATCAAACCGCAAATGAATTTTACAAATGTAATACGTTACAGACGAGTCGCGTTCAATTATGAATTCAACAATGACTAGCGTAGTCGGATGCATATGCGGTTTAACGATAATACTGTTTTATAAATATTTGCAATGAAAGAGTTTTTGAATCGAAACATTTTTTTGATAATTGCTTAATTTTTCAGTTTGAGTGCACAAGTGTTATTTGAACACATCTTGAATAAACATGTTCATGTCAATATCCTTGAATACCATTCAGACTGACATTTTTCTGATGAATTGAAAATTTCCAATTGAATTTTTTTGTTTACTGTTAGAAAAAAAAAATTAAAAAATTTCAATTGCAACTTAACGGAAATCAGTAAAATGTGCGATAGTAATATAAATTATTATATAAAACAAAAAACACAAATTTTTAAAAAAGCTTATCATACAGTGCCACAATAATTTAATATTTTTATGTCTTTAAAATTCCACCAAAAAAATAATCTTTTATAAGGAAAACATAGATTGGGGGTTGAAAATTCAAAGATTCTGCTTTTTAGGACCGAAAAACGCAAATAGTGGGAAAACAAATATTCTGGAAACGTAAAATCGGGGTTTCACTGTCGAAATCAAAATAAGACTACGGAAAATTAAGCAAATTTCACAACAGTCCTGTTTATTTTAGACATCCGAATTCCTCTATAAACTCAAACATAAACCGCTTCGAAATAACCTCTCAGCGATGGCGTCTTTTTCAGGCGTTGCGTCACCGTTTTTGGGTCGTTTTTTGATTAAATATAAACATGTAAACATATATAAATATGTATGTGAAATAATAAGATATTGTATAGGCCTTATTCTCGGCACGCCACTGTCCTCCCACGCGCTCTCTAAAAACCACTTTAGTCCTGCGCACGATGACTAAAGCTTTTTTTAATGCTTCCCCGGCTCGAAAAAATGCTTAATCTATTTTAAAGCATTTTAAACGTGAACAGCACAGTCATTTTGTGATTTTTCCAAATTAAACTAAATGAAATTTTATAATGAATTGCGCAAGAGCGTGAACCTGAAGCGTTGCGAGATAATTTGATTAGGTAGCGTTTTTTGAGATTAAAAACTAATTAAAGTTTGAGCTTTATAATTGTACTAATTATGATTTTGATGTCATGTAAGATCTTTAATCTTGTTGATCTTTTTATTTTTTCCCGCTTGTCATAAAAACGTTGAATAAAAACGATTTAGAGAAAATATCTAGAATTTAAAACCGATCGTTATAAGGAGTCAGCTATAATTAAAAGCGATTAATTTTCTACATTTGTTTTAATAAAAATTTAATCAAAATATGGCGGAAAAAGCCATTTTCATTAGCTGAAAAATTTTCAGAAATAATTAATTCGGCGTGAAATTTTATGCGAGTGACCGTTTTAAAAATTCAATAAGCCCCCGCTTGTTTGCGAAATCGCCAATTAAATATCGAAACTCGTTATCGAAAACCCGCTAAAAAGGCTGAAAATTCATCCGCGTAAACAAATCCGTACATTTCCAAACCAATGTGCACTTTTGCCAACCTGAAATGAACAGGTTTGGTTTTTGAATCGACCAAACTTCTCTAAAAAGATTCTATTTTTAGATTCGTCGTTGCATCTTTTACCTTTTGATCAGACTGTTTTTTTCTCTTAATAAATTTCTCTCAATTGTATAAACCAGGATTTTTTAAATAATAATTGAAAAGTGATTTATATCATTCATTTAAATTACTATTATTTTATAATTTATAATTGGATTTTATATATTTTATAAATCTAATAAAATAGGCTTAAAAGTTTCCAGTCGCATCTATTTTAACAAGAAAATTTAACTGTCACTTTGGAAAACTTTTTAATCTAATATTTAAAAGACACATTTATATTTATTAAAAAAAAAATGTTATTACGAACAGTGGCGTAGCTAGGATATTGTGGGCCCGAAGACAAATTATAATCGGCGCCCCCCCTTTTTGCTACGCTTCTGATTACGAGTATCGGAACTGATTTTACTTTGAATATAAATCATTTATATTTTCCAACAAAAAATTATATATAATATAAAGATTAATGAAGCATTTTCAACATCTCGCAAATCATCTATATTATAAAAAATGATGTCAACACCATACCTTTCACATCAAAAACCCCTTATTCGCTTTGACATAAAAAAGCCTACACAGAAAATTGACAAATCAAAAACGGCGTGAGCTAATTCGATCCGATCGCTCCGTCGCTTTTTTCCACGGCTTTGGCCGGATTAGTGTGGCGCGACGTCGAAAAAGCGCGCCAAATTCAACCTTTTCAAAAAATTCGAGGGCACCAGAACCCGCCTGAGGACTCACGCCCCCCGCAGGGTGAATTTAATTAGAAAATTCAAATTAATTTAAGCCCTAGAGTCGTTTATTAATAAAGTGACGAGCGCGTGCCGCTATGTAAACGATGCAAATACACACGCCCGTAATTAATGCGACATTGTGTGCGATGCCAAAAACGTGTTTCCACTTTTTTCAGGGGTTTTATACATTCACACTCGTGTCTATCGGATGTTGTTTTAATTAAATGTGAAAGCGAGTCGATTGTTGTGGGGAGTTTGTTGTTCGTCGAAAGGAATGGTGGGCGCGAATTGAGTCGTTCGTGTAATTAATTTTTGGTATTGTAAATGTTGAATGAATTTATGTTTTTGAATAAATAATTATTTTGTTGTTTATATAATGTCAATTGAAATATAAGATCTTATTGATATGATTGGGAATTAGTGTATTTTTTTAAGATTATAAGTTCCAATACTACTTTAAGATTTTAGACGGCAAATTCAACTTTTTAAACTGAGAAATAATAATAATTAGTAATGATAATAATTCTAATTGGAAAAAGCTTTATGTTAAATTTCATATTAGTATTGTACAATGAAAAAATATATGTTTTGAATTAAGATCTATATCGAGAAATTACTTTCATATCAATGACCATTAACTTGAAACGAAATGCGTTAAATGTTTATAAAATCCAATGCATTCTTATCCCGTACATTTTCCATCTTAATACTTGAAAAAGCGAGTTGTTTTCTTTGTAATCTGATTAAATCAGGCGAGCTTTGCTGAGTTCGTGTGTCCAAAGGCACCAAACACACGAATTTCCTTATACTAATTTAACCGGGCAAACGAGCAGGGGCGGATGGAAAAAGTTAACTCTAACCAGCCCAGCGAGGTTAATTTACATTAAATTTTGTTTATAACGCGATGTTTTTAAATTAGAGAGGGTTCTCAAAGCGTGTTGCACAATCACTCTAGTGTTATACAGAGCGTGAAAAAGGCCTAGAATATTAGTTATTAAAATATTCAACACGTGAACTATATATGTACATTTGCTTCAAACTGATTCTATTTAAAGTTAATCAAAAGCCAATCACTATAGGAACAATTTAGAACCTTTGAATTAGAGCATTTCCATGTTAATTTCCAACCTCCCTCGCCCGTACTATATCTTCGGCTACAAAGCAACCCCGCTGCAAAAATGCCAGCGTTCGACCAGTGCTTCTCTCCAGCAAAGGCTCTGGTGAAAATTGTTTTCCCGACCGTTCCTCAGAGTTTTTCCGGCAAAAAGGCGATATATAAATAAATGGAAGGATATCCTGTTCAGCAACGAGCGGAAATATAGGGCCGTCTCCGTTCGCGCTAATGGACGGCGCTTTGTTACGGGCCGTTGTCCCTTCGAGGAGAACTTTCGCATAATTCCATACCAAATCTTGCGAACAATTAATATTTATAGTTTGGGTAAATTAGTCGTATTGATTGTGCTTGGGTTGCCGAGGGTATTTGCCAAAGTTCGGACGATGCTTTGAGTACATATTATAATATATCGAGATTCGACGAAAATATATATTTTCGATGGTCGTTCGATGAAAAAGCCTGCTTTATTTATGATATTTTCAAATTTTATTTTGAATGTATACAGATTTTACGCTGCAAACATGATTACATGATTAATCATATTCTTTTAATGAATTGATCTGAAAATAGGTATCATAGATTTTTTTTAAAATATATTTTTGAAGAAAAAATTAAAAAATTGAAAAATTAAGAAAATAAATTTGAATTTTTCGATGGTTTACATTGATTTGAAAAAGGTTGGATTCGGAGTATTGAAGCTCAATGTATAACTAGATATTGATTATAGCTATAATAAATGAGCAAATGTTTTATAATAAATCAAAATAGATCGCATTAAAAAAAATAGAACAACAAACATAGCACAGGAGCAACCAGCGTCTCAAAGCTTCAATAAATTTAGTTTACTATATAAAAAATGCAAACGAATCCTCCAGTAGACCTATTAATAAAGTCAAAACGTCGTTTATCCAAGGATTTTTCCTCGTTCCAAAAGCGGCATTCTTCCTTTGCAGAGAGGCGAACGATGCATATTGCATAGAGCAGCGTGGCTTCGAACGCGTAAACCATCCGGCGTTGTTTCGCGAGATACGCGGAAAATTGCTACTTAAAAATATATGCGGCTCGGAAAAACACCGAGTTTTCCGAGCTGGCTGAAAAAGGCGCGCTTTTCCCTCCGAATCGGGCTTTTCCTGAAAAGCGAGCGTTGATCGCGCAGAAGGTCGCCGACCGACGCCCACTTCCACGATAATTATTTACGTGCGCTCGCCGTAAACATGTTGACTGTATAAAGTGTTTTCAGCTGAAATGGTTTTTTCAGGTGAATTATTCAATCTTGTTGAGTCGTTAGGGTTGAGTTTTGCGAATTGTGCACGTCTCGTTTGATGTTTGTTGAGTTTTTTATGTGCTTTTTTTTCAGCTGTGCTTTGTATGGTCTTGAAGGTTTCATAACTAGTCATGATTAATTGTTAAACAGCTTTTATATTTTGAATATCTTTTAAGTGTTTGTATATTAAGAAATTTTCAAAATTTTCAATATGAGATAAAATATTATTTAATTTACATAAAATAATACTATGTAAGTGTTAAGAATATTATAATTTGTTCATCGGAAAATTGTTTTCAAGTGAAATTTTAATAAAAGCTCTTTTTAAATTAAAAACACTGAAAAGGTTAGAAATAAAAAAAAGGTAAATATAATATGAAGAGTATTAACCCTGTGAGTTTAACGTTTCGAATGAGTAATATTACGAATTCTTGAACATTTAATTGTTCTGTCAAATGTATAAAGTCAGAGGGCCGTACGCAGCAATAATTAAGTAAGGCGTTACTTGTCTTTCGTACAACTGGCACATTTAACACGGAAACAATTAAACGGATAATGGAGATTTTAAATATGCATATGAGGTGCACGTGCCTCGTTTTATTCGAAAATGGCACGCGAACAACGACCCTCGCCGTAATAGTTTATGTATTATGAGAAAGTGATATTAATACGGCCCATTATTTCCTAGAGTGGTGTAGGTTAAATGTTCTTCAATTTCATACATAACAAATCGGACGCACGAACAAGAATACGAAAATTCGTTTTCTGATTTGAGTGTCTTATGAAATTATTTTCGTCTTGATTACGGCGAATTACTTGCGTATATTTTTTCCCGGAATGCGTGAAATGTGTGGAGATTTTGTGTGGATTATAAGCACTTTCTTTGTTTATTTATTTAGCTATGAAAAATGTTTTACTATAATAAGTGTATTGGTCGGATTTCAGATTCGACGATAATACGTTTGCGTAGGTTTTTGTTTTGTTCACGAAAAGCTTTCGAGAAAAGCGTTTGTGTTCGTTTTGTGTTTTTTCCAGTGGGCAAAAGCGGGTATGCGTATTTTTAACATTCTAATATATATATATTGAAATTAATTTAGGCAAGAAAAAACCTCTTAAGTGGAAAATAATTAGATTGGCGAAAACGAGGACGAAAGAGCGGTCGCTTTCAGAATTTAATTATTTATTTTTTAATATAATGAAATAAGCGTATTTTTCAGTACAAAACAAAAACGACCATTTTTTCTTTTATACTAAATCGCATTAATTTCGTACCATAAAAACGTTCAATTGAAATCTCACATTTTTTTTAAGACTCATAATCAGACCGACATTTGTATAACACAATAGAACGCGACATCGTCAATTCATCGATTCCTCATCAAGACCTAAACACATTCCATTCGCAGAACGTCCAAAATCCACAAACCCCAACCCAAACAACTCCAAAACCAACAAACAACCCACAAATCATCACCGCGAACCCCGGCTGCGAATTCATGCAAATTTCGCGACCTTCCGTAAGCGATCCGTCCCGCCTTGCGTCACTTCTACGTCACGCATTCCTGGTGAGGTTGAGTCACGAGCTGGTCTCCGCTGGCCATCGTCCACGTCCAAATGTTGGCTGCCGATTCAGCTGGGTTGCTCAACGGTTGCGTGGTATTTGCGGCCATCTGGTCGTCGACGAAGACGTCGCTTTGCTGAAAAGCGCTGCAGCCGGCGAAGGTCACCATTGACCGAGGAGACGGAGAGTTGGAGCCGAGCCATCGGTCTGATCTTGTGTTGTTCGATTGTTGTTTTTTATGTTGGTAAACAGTGTTGATTCATCAATAGCGATAGTATTTGATGTTTGTGTGATTGTGAAAATTGGATAAGAATATTGAGCCTATTGAGGGATTTGACGTTGTTTGTTAGTGTGTTGTTTCCCTATGTTGTTAAAGTGATAAATGTTTAGCGTCGTCTGTCAGATGTGACAGTTGACGTGTTTTGCGATATACCTGTGGAAGGTTGGGAAAGACTTGTATTGCTGACACCAAAGACTGTTTCCCTATGTTGGTGCTGACAGTTGATATTAGTGATGTCAGATTTATCGTGATTTTTATTTACCGGTAATCCTGATTTTTTTTAATATTATCGGTATATTAAATTTTGAATGAAAACCATAAAAAAATAAAGAACAACTAAAAAAACCAAAACGGCATTTTCATAAAAATCGTACACTTATAAAAAACAGATAAAAAAAACACCAGTAAATATTGAAAATTTGTTAGTAAATTATCAAATTGTTATTTGGGACATTTTCCGGTAATGTTATTCTTAGTTAACATGTTTTACGATATACTTATGGTAGGTTGGAAAAGACTTGTATTCCTGACAACTGAAGTGTCATAATGTGATTAGAAAGGGCGTAAAGGACTAAAGACGGAAAGCTCGGCTTTTTAAATCATAAAACAGCTCATTCTAAAAGATTAGAGTCGGAAGAGTTCCTAGTTGAAAAAATTATTTTGAATCGGATGTAAAATATATAAATTTCAAGAAAAAAAAGTATTTTTTTTTACGTTTTTCATGGAAAACGCAATTACACATACATTGTGTAATACATATAAAAAACTAACGGTTTTTGTTTATTTTCGAGTTAGGTTCGATTGTATTATGTTTAAAATAATAATATAATCGTCGATCATTTTTTCGTGTTGAACACGATTTTCAAATTAGTAAAGTCAAATAATTGTTCATAAATAAAACACGTCTAAAATTTTCGTTATCTTAATTTTGGAGTGCGTGATGTAAAATATTTGAGAAGATTTCAGATTGCAATTAATTTATGTGTTAAAAAAAATATATCATGAAAAAAAGCAGCTTTTCATTTTAGTATAAATCTAGATTCAAACGCGATTTCAACCCTTTCGTGCTCGAGCTATTTTTATAATCACAATGCACGTGATATATGCGTTGCGGACTTACGATTTTCGCACACGTGCTCGACTTTCAAAAGCGAAAATCACAAAATACAACTCTCTAATAAAAACACTATAAAACATAACATAATATCGCGTGGCAAAGGCTGTTATTCTCATGAAAGTTAAATTAACCCGTTTTATCGAAATCGCCAGAGTTCGCATGTCGACCGCGCCAGATAAAACGCACAATTCATTTTCGAGTTTGTTTGTTCGACATGCGAAATTAGCAGTAACTCTTCTAAGATTAGAAACGGTAATGTCGGCCATCGAATGAAAGTTTTATTCGATGAATTTCGTGTATAAAGAACGCGGTTTCCTCGAAGTTGAACCATTCCGTGTTATTGAAATGTTATGGATTTGATATTGTTCTTTTGCGTAACATGCTGAAAACGCTGAATTGAATATCAAGTTATATCAATGTAGCGAATACTGATTCTGATAAGTTTATTGGTAGTTAGCACATATTGGTTACACGGATGGAAGTGACAGATGTCAATGGCATGCGATGTGAAATTACAGCGAACAGGAAAGGTTAATTTTGCTGCAATACCGATGTTGTTTGATAATTAATATTATTTCATGTATAAGCAAATATTATATTTTGAGATAAAATGAACCATTCGTTACGTCGACGAAATGTTTTTCTTTCATTAAGATGCGCGAAAGCCTCAAAAGTCACATATAATATTTACGACCGAAAAAAATCCGTCAAAGTAAATGTATTTTTTTTAAATACATATTGATTGAAGAATCTTTTGATGTTAATATTTTGCGATGAAAGAAAATATTAAGAAAGTATTTCGTAAATATCCATTTTTTCCTGGAAACAACAGAATATTATTTATTTTTATTTTCGTGTCCAGTTTTTATCCAGTGTTTGGTGGTATGGGGGATGTTTTTCAAACGCCTAAGGAGCACCTTGAAGAGATTACCACCTTGCTCATAGAAACAACCAAAACAACAGCTGAAGTGATAGAATGGGACAGGATAGGATATTATTTAATATTCGAAGATTATAATATGATTCGTATTTAAAATTCCGAAACATGAGTTGATTTTTATACATTTTTTATGTAGTTGAAGAATGTTACAAAAAACTTATTACAATATCTTACAAGAATGATATTTTTGCAGTAGAATTAAAAAAAATATCTTGTTGAAAAAAATCTTATTTTAAATAAATTACACTATTTATGCATAGTACAAATTTCAATAACGAAAAGTCCATCTTAACAAAATATCTCAACAACATAAAATCTCGAAAGGACTATCAATCATTGAGAGTGGGAGGTTATTTCCACCCACAGACTTATTTATTTCCAAGAAGATGCGAAAAGACTACGAAGACAAACTCCTGCTATCGAAACGGAGCCTCAACCCGAAAACGTCAGCTAATTGATGATGTCGGAGCTCAGATTAAAGGGTTATTTAAACAAAATATGTTCCTTTACGTGTACCTAAGCATTCAGGTGGCCATTCTTAATAATCTTTTGAATTTATTTGAGTGCTCATTACGCCAAATAACGTAATAGGATCGCTATAAGGTCGAGTGTTTCTTGCGAAAATTTCTAGAGTTTTCTGATATATTGTTTTGTAAGTGATAAATGTATTCGAGACATTTTGTTAATGCGTTAATAAACTGCTTTAAATCTGTACGAGAATACTTAAAGAAAATCGAACGACCAATTCTTAAATCAAATTATTTTGAAGAATATCTTATTGTAATGAAGAGCCATATTGCTATTACAATATTCTAAAAATAAATGGTTTAGAATATAAAATCGAAATTTTCTTTCTAAAACAAATAAACAACATACGTTCCTCAGATAAGAATCACTTGGGAAACTTTCTTCCGCATTTGAAAATTTTAATGGGCCATATAGAACGTCATGAAATATAAATACCTGGCGTTATTATCAAAAACGATGAAAATTCAACGGTAAAGTCAACCTTGAAACGCGTCGTATTTACATACGGCGATACTCCGTCGAGATTGCTTTCGTACACGTAAATTGCTTCGCATACGAAGGTCGTTTTTCACGTTTCGACATACGACAAGTGCCATTAGCTCCGTGAAAACTTTGTCGGAAAATTGCCGACGATCAAACGACGAAAGAAAACGCATTAAAACGTGGAAATTCTATCCAGAAATAAAGAGCGGAGCCGATTCTTTTTCGGGCGCGCCAAAACTTTGCCGATCTAAACCTAGCGATTTGATATCAAAAATTGATAACATTATTGAAGTATATATTTTATGCTTTTTTGATGAAATTCTTTAAAAAGATCTTCTTTCATAATTCATTTTCACTTCAAATTCCTATATACACAAAGAATTGCAAAGCAATAGCTCATGCGTATATAAAATCGCAATGAAAAGCGAGGATTTAACGGGGAAAACGGTCAACGGGCGAGGAATTTTCTTTCGTCTATGGGAAAATACCACGGACGCTTTTCGCTATGGGGTACGCCAAATGAACGTCTAGGGATTCCGAAGAAAACGAGCGCTCGTCTCAACACCATGCTGTTTTAAAGGACTCGGTCGATGAACCCAGAAGAGCGAAAATTTTACCAGTTTACCGCACGAGAATAAAGCATCGTACTATTTCTTGAGTGAAATTAATCTCTGGTGTGGTTTTGATGTGTTTTATTGTGAGGAATGTTGAGGAAAAGTGGTTTATCATAATTGTGTTTCATAGCTTCAATATATAATATTTTGTAATAGTTTCTATTCATAAATTTTGTGTATATTGTATAATCAATGAAATGTTATATTTGAAAGTGGCGTATCGAAATTTATTTTTGTTTCGAGATATTTAAGGTTCTACGTCTTTTTTAATATTTAAAAATACTGTTAACCTGTAATAAACATATTTTTCTTTTCCAAGGTTCTAGACATATCAAATTTAAAATAAATAACTAAAAGCGTGATATATAGCAACGTGATATCCCCTATCTCCTATCCCCTATCCCCTTCCCCTATATATAATAGCGGATATCTGTCTGTCTGTCTGTCTGTGTATGTGTCACAATGACGCTCGCGACTCTCATTGTATCGGGAGCGCATAAAGAGCAGAGG
>JAOXNN020000084.1:1076708-1086792 GCA_028571205.2 Hydropsyche betteni
GTTTTCACATTTTATCGTTTTCTGTTTCTTAACAAAACCGCAGCCGATGTTATTAACATCGGGCCTATATACTAGTATAGTGATAAATAGCAACAGTATTTTTGGAATTGAAAATTGATTACGCTATTTTCATTTATAATGAAGCTTGAAAAATAATATGAGCCAGTATACATGAAAGTAGCATAAATGCCAATTTAAAAAAAAGTGAATAAAGCCTAGATTTAAGTGAACATGGGTACGCTCTTTGTAAGTTTAAAGTAAACAAATATATATCGCTGTAAAATATTATATTTTTCTTTCATTTGTGTACGGACTTGAACAAATTCGAATCATTATATAGTGGAACGCAGAATTTATAAAATAAATATTAATATTATAACTGTCAATAATAATAGTAAACAGTCAATGAAAATTTTGGAGTAAACAGTAAGTAGAAATACCTCACTTTCAAATAAATTATATATGAATATCATAAAAGGTTTTAGATGAATTAATTTTATTACGATGTACAAAAGAGTGAATTGAAATCTGTATAAAGTAAGTTTCTTGAATATGAAATTTCGTGAAAAATTTAATTATATCCGATAATTTGCAGAGTATGAAAATTGTAATCAATTTTCTTACGAAACATTTCCGATACTAATTTCAAGCAAAAAATTAATTGCTCGAGTTTATGTACCGCCTGTTTGTGTTGCGTTTTACGTCACTAATGACGCAGCTTTCGTTCACAAGACGTCACAAATAAACGGAATAAAAAATAGGGAAAGATTTCAGGACCCACACAAAAATACGTATTTTTTTCCACCTTCACAACTCAAAAACATCCTTGACACGCTTTGTCCGAAACACAAAAAAAAATTCAAATCTGATAAACGTGTTTGTGAACGAAATCACGTTGTGCTAATGAAACAAATTTCCCCGTCTCGGTATCACGTTCGTATCATAAATATATTTCGTACACTTATTTACGTAGTTTCGTCAAATATGGAATGTTTTTTTACGCTGCTCGCCGACTTAATGGGTCGTATATTAGTTTTGGAAAAATAGAACTTTCCGTGAAACGAAACGAAACTATGCCATTTAGGTCGGGAAACGTGCAATAAAAAAGTAGTGTTTAGAGGGAAACTTTTGTATTGTGTACTTGTGTCGTTTCGGTATTTATTTCTATCGGACTAATAAACTAGGTAGAAGAACCAAAAGTGCGTATAATTTAGAACTTTTCTAAACTCGCAACGCCACTTAGCCAGTATATGAATTTGCTGAAGGAGATGAGTTAAGGAAGGCTTTTTCATTACGTAAAAACCGATCGAGGTATACATGTATACATGTATGAAGTTAAATATTAATATTTTCAAATATATATTATACATGTATATAAAAAATAATTTAAGAACGGAAAACGTTTTTTTTTGGGCTGCACGCATTTCATCGTTTGCAACTGTAATCATAATCCGTGGCAAATTTAATATAAAGTGAACGCATATAGAGAATTATAGTAAAACGTAGTCTCTATGGAAGTTTTACCCCACAAAACTACTTTTTTACGGTCGTTTAATGCACACTGAACCGAGATGACAAATTGCTGTAATTCAGTTTTATATATGGTAGAAAATGCATCGGGCTCCATTCATTGTGGAAATTGAACCAAAGTCATAAAGATTTTTGTTTTCCGTCATAAGAATAAAAATATATAAAGGTTTCTTGAGTATATGTGGCTATTGATATTAGATCATGTAAAATTAAGTATAGGGGAAATCGATTAAAGCGTAAACGCCTTACATGAAAAATCGACTAATAAGAAATACTGCGGTCCTAACGAAATACCATGTATAGTACATATACTGTGGTTTTTAACATGAAATTCTTTTAAAAATCATTTTACTTTCTTCGGTTTGGAGTTATAATAAAATGTTCCACTTAATATTATATATTTTTATAATCAACAAAATACCGTAAACGATTGTAAGTTTGAATATAATTTACAAACTGAATGAGTTTCGAATATTTTGATCCCGGAAATCGAATTTCATATATAATTGCGCTAAAAATATTTAATAATTTTCATTTTGTGAAAAATCTGTAGAGAAGATTTTAGAAATTCGTAACTTATTATTTGAATAAAACTATCACGTTACAAAACGACTATGAATAATAAACCTGGGCTCTAAATCCCAGGATCTCAGATAGAGAATTATTTTTATAATTCCTAGGTTAGCCACAAGGAAGTTGTATTTTTTTTCATAATAAAGAGATTCTTATGTAATTCAGGAAATTTATATTCAAAATTTGTGTCCATGCTCTCTAAATTACAGTTCTTAGTTTTACTTAATTAATTAATCACGTTCACTTTCTTAAGCCTACACAACACAATTACACCACCAAAAAAATCTTTGCATACACAAACAAAACCCATCCACAACCAACCCACGTACGAAACAAACACCCAACGAGAGAAAAACTTTATTGCCGAACCGATGACAAATAGCCACAATTTCTCGCAATACGCCATTTTCTTTTCACCATCACACACACACACACACACACACACACACACACACACACACACACATGGAAAAAGTTGAGGTCGCCGGACCGCGGAGTATCGCACTCGTTCGATTTGTCCGACCGACATTTCTAGCGCGGGCGTGAAAAATGGCAGTTCGAGGGCCGAAGGGAGCGGTGCTATTTCATAGAATGTCTTCCGCCGAAAACAAAGCCGACCCACACCACTGGCGCGCGCTGAAACGAGGCGGGTTATTGTTTCACCTGCGCGTCTCGTGTTGTGTGTCGTTCGTAAGGATGTCGGTGCGACTCTATGGAGGAATTTGCGATGGGAAAAATTTAATTTTCGCGTGTATGCGATTTTCGCGTGCGAGTGTTTCTCGAGTAGGCGTTGACGTTCCGATGTTATTGAAAATCGGAATTAAATTCTTTGGGTTTAATTGAATTTTCGGAGTGAAGCGGATTAAATATTTCTCGACGAAGCGTTTTGTAAATAATCAGATTGTTTTAGAGTCGTGAATTTTGTTTGTTGAATATTTATTTGATTTTTTGATTTATTGACTTTATGCGACGTATGGGCTTATATTTGAGAGTGACGTATCTTCTTTTTTTGTGTCAAGTTTTTTCGCACATACTGTACTTTGATCATCGACGACTGATTGCAATTATTGTCACAACAAATTATAGCACTGGCACATTATATTATAATTGTGTCTTCATTATTCTAAAATATTTAAAAATATTGAGAACTTATAATGAATTTATTTTCTAAGATTTTAAACACATTAAATTTAAAATTTTGAGTGAAGTTTAGCTGAAATGGTGTTTTTGAAACTGATTACGCAGTTTTTATTTATATTGAAACTTGGAAATTTTTCAGCGAAGTCCATTTCATGAGACTCTTATTGCTGTATCTACTTTGTTCGTTAGAAATATAGAAAGAGAACATATATGTTAACTTAAATCTAGACTTAACTCATTTTTTCAAAATTGGTTATAACGCCAATTTTATACAAATATTACGGCTCATATGTTTATTATTTATTTTTGTCGAAAAACTTGATAGGTTTCGAACTCGTAAACATTTTAGTTTCAAATTTTTACTTCAGAAACGTTTGATTATATTTATAAATTTTCATTCAAAACGTAGGTTTTCCAGATGAAACATAAAATTCTATGTATTTAATTTTCTCATCGTGTTATAAATGGTTACTAAGCGGTTTAAAATTGAATGAAGATTGACGTACGTTTAATAATCCTTTTAAAAGCGTATTGTCATGAGTCGCTGAATTCTCACATTTGCAACACACGTAATTTTCCTCGGCACTGTAAATATCTCAGAATACAAAATTGTGGTTGATATGCAAACAATGAATATAATATAATATGGTATGTTATTTGTTTTTATCAAAGACAAGTTTAATAACAAGTGTGCTAATATTTTATGTGATATCAATGAAAAAGAATGCGGGAAAATTTTCTGCATTGCACTGAAAACAAAATCTGTTTGCGAGGATTAAAATAAAAATTTGTGGAAAATTTAGATGAATTGTATCGAATATAAATTTTCTATGCAAACTTCGTGCAAAATGAAATTCGTTCTATTGAAAAATATACGAAGCGCGCAGGAAACCGTACAGGCGACCGTAACAACGGGACACGATCGACTCTCAGTTTTTCCTTTTATTTATTTCTTTCATTTTATTTTTTCAGCTTCACCTGTAACTCGTAAAAACGAACGAGAACATCCATACACTCGGATACGCGAAGCACGCGAAATAATAAAAGCGCGACGTAGAGGAGACTGGGCCAATTCCGATACGATACAGACCACTTGAATATCAATTTTATCTTTATATTGCTTTATATATTTATGATCAAATAATCATTTTTATTTGATCATAATATAAAACAATGATTGATTTATATAATACTAAAATATTGTACAAATATTGTTTTTTTTTGTATTTGTTTCAGTAATGTATGTTTTTTGTATTTGTTTAAGTATCTTCTAAAATAATTCTGACATTCAAATTTATAACTGACGTTTAAATCGTATATTTTAATATAACTAAATATGTATCAGGGTACGACTACATAATGAGCGTAAGTATGAGCGTGAGCATAACAAACGTATGAATGTAAACACATACGTATTAACGTTCACGTGCTTTTAAATATGATACGCGTTATTTGCGAAGTTGCATAGTTTGCGTACAACGCAAAAAAAGGTTTGTTATATATGAGGACAATGTAGTCGGATAGTGCTTTCTCGTTGTTTTCACCAAAATTTGGACTTCTTTCTTTCCATTATCTTCGTTTTCACATTCGCTTTATTTTTATCTTAGAAGTGTCAATGGTAAGATTAGATTCATTTTTTAGTTTCAGGTTCTGATTGTTATTTAAAAGGTTTTAAATTTCAGTAATTAAAAAATAAGGCAATGAAAGAGAAGTTCGAATTTCGAATAAAGAAGACATTGAGATTTAAAAAATATCAACAATTCGCAATCCCATTTTATCGTTCGCATACGACGCAATTTTATTTTGTATCTTACGCGAACTAAGTAATTTTGCAAACAATACGTAACATATATGTACTTATACTCATATTTACATTCACTATAGAGTCATACAATTATTTTCACGGGTGACTCACGGGTATCAAATAAACATATTTTTCGTATTAAAAATTTTCAGAAAAAAACCGATTCATTTCATTACTCGCCAAAATCCCCTACCTACCATTTTATCTGTCCATACACGGCCGCGATATGCAAGATGCATAAAATGAATGCAATATTCAAACGGGTGCATCGAGGGGTAGAAGTTCGGTGTACTTTGCAATTTGTAGCCTTATCGGACCGGCGACAGGACCGAAAATTTGCATCGGAAACATCCTCCAGGATATTTTCGTGGGTGGTTCGCTTTTTTCGTTCATTCATACCTTAGATAAAATCGGCGCACATGAATGTTTCATGATGAGTTTTTTTTTCGGTGAGAAGCAGTGCACAAGTGCAGCCCTGCATGCAAATGAGTATTGATTTTCTAAAAATATGCGAAGCTCTTGTTAGTGCACTTCACCGTAACGTCATGGTTCGTTATATTGTCGTGAAGTATTCATAACATTTTTATGGATCGTATATACATGAATGTTAAATTTATTTTGTGTGTGCAAATTTTATGTGCAATTATAGATTCGAATTTTCGGCAAGTATAAATTATTGAATATGAAATCGAAACTCACTTGCATATTATACACGATAAAGGACGAGACCGCATCCTGGTCGAAGGTCCGAGGGTCGGATGTGGTTTCCAGATTCCAATTTTGAAACAAACGAAACCGTTGAAAAAATAACGAAGAGTTTCAATTATTCAAAGGCAACAGAGGGAACAATTCTGCGATACCATATTATTACAAATTTATTATGGAAAACAAAAATATTCTTAGAAATCAAATGAGAAATGTTCACGTAAATAAATTAATATATATCATCGAATATATTCTGGAAAATTTGTCAAGTATTCCGGGTGCTTAGTTTTAGTATTCCTATCGATCGGTTCTTGGGGTTGTGGTTTTTGTGGTCAACTAAATCTACAGATGTGGTCGAATTAACCGAAAAGGCCGTGAAAATCGAGCAACGGTTTTGTTTCCCGGAATCAATAATTAAATTGGGTGGATGTTGATTGAAATCGGTTTCGGGTATCTCGAATATTTCGAGAAGCACCGAATGAATACTTTATAATGCGATACGGCTCAAAGGTAAGGTTTTATTATTTGAAATTTTCAACGAATTCGATATAGATTCTGTTCATAATTTCGATGAGATATTATCGAAGATTTCTCATGAGTTTCAATTCAATTTATTTCTAAGAAAAAAGATTCTCAATAAATAATAATACATTTTGAAAATTAATTATTTTTACTTATAAAAAAAAAATATAATTGGTTATAAGAATAACTAAGAATTTACGTTTAATTTGTAAAAATTGGCAGCTTTATGTATTCTAAATAAATTAAAATTTGAAACATTTTTCTAACGAAAAACATTTCTTTCCACTTGAGACCCTATCGGATCCCAATCACATCAAATTAGATTAAGTGCATCAAATTTTTCAAAGGGTTTTATTTAAAATTTTGCACATTCAGTAAACGGAGCATATAACTGCACTTTTATTAGCAGAAGTGGAGCTTTTCGGAAAACCTTTCAAAGTATCGTTATTAATTTTCTCACGAGGACTGTGCAATTTATGCACATATTTCGTTATTGTTTTTCAACACTCCAGCCCAATTTAAAACAAAGTTCCGATACGAAGACTCAATACACGTTTCCCCGACGAGGTTGAACGACCGCGGGAACCAGCTTGTCGAACTATAAAGTCCGCTTTCCCAGAAGACGTGAACTTTTCCACTTTTCCCCGTCGGTTTTCCTCAAAATTTCCACGGTTTTTCACCGATTTTGCGAGGTTCCGATGTGGAACCATTCGACTGACTTGCTCGGTGTCCACCCTCATTAAGCCAGAAGCCATTGTCCGCTATCTAAAGATGACTTCTATGAAGTTGAGCTGTCGTTGTCTGAACACGGACAGATTCCAGGAGCATTGACCGATTGACGTGAGGGGCTGAGGTTACCTTGGTCGTTTTTAATCTAGTTGCCGATGTAGTTGGTTTTATTTTAATTTTGTCAGGGATAGTAATTCAGCTGCTTCTAAACTTAATTTTATATATGTGCACAATTTTTTCATCAAAATATTCAAAATTAATCATGAGAAGAGAGTAAATTGATTTATTATCATTATCATATTTCTCTTATATCATCAAATATTGAAATATACAAAAAATAACAGGATCTAGTTGAATTGATCAAATTACAGTTTTATATAATATCAAAAATAATAAAGTAATATCTATTTTATATAACACATTGTCGAATTTTTAAACTCATTTATTTTCAGACTTCAACGCCTCACAATATACTGTGTGTAAAAATGGTTGAACGTTAAAATTCAAAACACGAAGCTTAGGTGAGAAAAGAAAGCAGGCTTCGAGAAAATCCCGAAAGGATATACCAAGGCTGAAACTGGGGCGGATTTTGGTTAACTCTTGCAAAAAAATTCGCACGTGACGAGTTGAAGACGAAAACATTCGCACATACATATATTTTAATGTGTTGTGTTGTATGTATATGTAGGTTTTTAAGTGCAAAGTTTGAAGTCAAATGCAATAATTCACGAAAATTTATTTTGTTTAATTTCTTCAAAATGTAAAAACTATATTTTAGAAAAGCATATACAGAATTAACTATAATAAAACGATTAACAGTTCAAAAATATAAAAAGATCAATTTTTCGCTGCGAAAAGACACAACTAACCATTATACTTCAAATTGATCCGTATATAAATATAAAATATATAACTTTATGTTCCTGAAGGATCATCGAGATGTGCTTTTGGGCCGAGTTTCAGCATGTAAATGGGCCGATTCAGCGCCGGCACTTTCGGTACGTGAGCGCTCCAAGCATTACCGGAATACGGTCGTTTACCGGTTAATTCAAACGGGAACATTCTTATTACATATACATATTTTTTGATCCCGCTTATATCTGCCTTCAGAGTGACGAATCGTCTGCGTGTGATGGGATTCAGAAAACATCTAAAGGACGTGTGCGAATTTCGGCATACGGTGTTTTTTCGCAATGCGCGAATATCTCCATCGATATATATTATATCTTCACAATCTTCACATTTCTAAACAACATCAAAACTGTCAACAATTCATCTCAAATTTCATTAATTAAACCTTAGCCAGACGTTGTAAATTTTCAATGCATACGATGTGCCATCGCGTAGAGTTACGACTGGAGTGAAAACCTTTGGCGAAAGTGCTACATTTGCGGAAGTTTATTCTGGTCGTTGTCCTACGGGGGTGTTTGACCATAAGGGTTGTTGAAAGCGCCCCTGAAGCTTCTGACCTCTCCTTGGCGTATTCTAGGAGCGCATTGTGGATATTGAACCGGGAAAGTGCATAAGGGTGCTGTTGCATTTCTATCGTAAGTGTACGTAATAGGGATCGTTTGTGGGGGTTCATCGATTGCTGAAACATCGCGGTTTTCAGCAGTTGTGATTCTTTGAATGTTGTAATTTGGCATAATGAACGTTTATTTTTATCTTTAATAAAATGTTGATTCGATTCAGAAGAAGTCTACGTTTATAAAATTAGTAGTTAAGACAAAGATAAGATAAAACATTAAATATACAATTTTACATCAAAATGTGTAGTTTATATTTAGAATTTAGCATATATTTATATCGTTTGATCCACGTCACTGAAGGCTAAAAATTTTCAAACCTCCATGGTGTGATCACTTTGATTGCGGAATTTATTTTTTATATTAAAACTGAATCATTAAAAATAAACATGAGGAATCTTATTTAAAAAAAGTTATCTTTCTAAATTGATACATAGATTTTAATGATCTTATAATTTCTGGGAAAAGTTCTGGAAAGATTTTTGCAAAGTAATTTTGAGTTTCTTAGCGCATTAACGTTAGAAAACTCAAAAGATTTTCTTATTTTTATAGCAAAAAAGTCGATAAATGGTAAAAATCTATATTAGTTGAATTATGAGGATAATCTTACTTGATAATTAATATTTTGACCATAAAATCTTTTGTAATGAGTGAATTGTTGTAAAACGGTACAATTTTTTGATTTGGCTGGTGTAAAACCTAATTACGCCGAAGACCTTAAACGTATTTTACAAAAATAGCTCTAGGATTTTTCTCAGAAACGATAACATCATCAAAGTTAATGCATAAATTTGCAAAAATAATCATTCAAAAATAAGAGTATCCCTTTATGTATAATTTTAAACGAATATAATTATACATACTACGGTCAAAATTTTCCCATTTGTAAATAATCCCATTAATTTCAATTCCGCACTCTCGTCACAACTACAAAACTGAAATCCTGCAACATATTAATATCGATTCCACGAAATCGTCTAGCCATCAAACACACAACAATCTATCAAAAACCGAAATCAAATATCGGCTTCCCAGAAATCCTCTCGCAAACCACGCAGCTTCGTAGAAACGCACACAATATGCAGCTGACATTTCGCAAATGCAAATAATCCCCATGTAATTGCAATGAAAGAGCAACGTACTGTATGCTCATTACCCAGAGCATATTACGGGTGCATAATGCAATATAGTGCAGTGCGGTTTGTTTGAGGGGTGGCCGTCAAAAATGTCTCGTACGAGCTATCTTTATTATATGTAACTTTGGTGATGTGTGTGAAGGGACGAGGGGTCAAAGTTCGCGTTTTTTTTGCGGGGGAAATGGAATCATAAAATTCGACGTGTGTTTCGTTTTGATTTTTTTTGTTATGTTTGATATAATGTTTGAAATTTATGTTGAATCAAATTTATAGGTATTGATATTTATAATATAAACCGTTTAAGAACAATGTTGAGGGTGAGGTCTCATAGTGAGTGTGTTATTATAATAGTACTAGTATATAGGCCCGATGTTAATAACATCGGCTGTGGTTTTGTTAAGAAACGGAAAACGATAAAA
>JAOXNN020000084.1:1087443-1104587 GCA_028571205.2 Hydropsyche betteni
ATTGTGACACATACACACACAGACAGACAGACAGACAGACAGACAGACAGATATCCGCTATTATATATAGGGGATAAGTGAGGGTAAATATGTTTGTATTTACGCTTATGATGAGGCTTCATCTTGAGGTAAATATTACCTGTACTGAGAATTCATCGTAGGTTATTTATGAAATTTATTTATAATCGAAAATTTATTTTTCTTCTGTGGACTGTTAAACTAATTTTACTATTTTTAATCATCGATAATACTCTTGAGATCTTTTGAAATATTCTCCAGCTTTCTATTATAGAGTTCTTTCGAAAATATTTTGAAGTGATTTAAATTACGTTTTAAGATTTAAAAAGGTTCTGAATATAAAATATAGTGAACTTGTAGATGTTTTAGAAAGGGGAAATTGTTAAAAATTCTCTTGGGATATTCCTAAGTACATTGTTTTATTATTCAAGAATTTTCTCAATGAAGATAACTAAATATGAACATCAAACATCAAAACATCAATTAAAAACATCAAATATTTCATAAAAATTTAATGAAATTTAAAACATCATGAATTTCATAATAAATTTTAAATTAGAGATTATCAGAAATATTTTATGCTCAAATACACTGAATCAATCTCAGAAAATATTCATATTTCGACTAAAAAAAAAAAATTAAAATTACACTCAAACTAATTTCATAATTTTTTTTATTTAACAATACGTATATAACAATGTTTGTGTAAAAGGTCAGCAACTGGAGGGGTGAGTGAACGAACTAGGATGCACCCTGAGTGCATCCGCGCTTTCTCGTAACCTCTGCTCAAGGGCAGTTGTTGCATTTTGTCAGATGGCTCGTAAAATTGCTTATGACGTGGCTGCTTGATTGCCTGTTGTATATTGTATGCTAGTTGGTGGTGTAATTGGCTTGTGAAGTGTGCTAATTCGACGTACTCATTGCATAGTCGAAGGTGTTAATTGGGATTAATGTGGAGGTTTTAGAGGCGGTTGGATAATTGGTTTTTGTTGGATTAAAAATGTTAGATGTAAATTTGGGTTGAGTTTCAGGAAATTTTGAGATTTGATAAATATTGGTTTTCTGTATTTATTAATTTAGATGAAAGTTAATTTTGATAGTAAAACAGTTACAGAGGAAATAATAATATATTATAATAATAAAACGAGAGTAGGCAAAAATATTTTGATATGAAAAATAAAATTAGGCTAAAAAACGTCAGTGTTTTACAATTGAGTAAATATTTCTTAAATTAAACGTAATTTACATAAATAACTAACTTAAACATAAATATGAATTGTATAATTTAATTAAAAAAAAAAATACTTTTGAATGCATCGTCAACATTTGGAATGAATTAAATTTATTTGCAGCGCATAAAATAGACGTTTTACGATATCCATTTTGCACGAGGACATTTGTGCTATAGTACGAAAACACAATTCTGCTAATTTAACCAGTATTGATACCAACAAAAAAAAGTTAAATAGATATCGAGTCGAATGAACGCTGCAGACCAGTTTTAAATATGATATTCTAGATACAGATGAAAATATGAAATAGTATAATATAATATTATATTATGAAACGCAACACGAAGCAATTAAACGTAGGTCGTTCGAGTGAAGGCGGGTCACGTTTTCCCGACGAGTTGGAAAATTCAATCGGAAAAATGAAAGCTTCTGTAATTAACGTCGATGTTCTATGATTACGTGAAAGAATCCTGAAGGACTCGGACGTATTCATATTAATTTCGTATTTTGAGTGTGCGCAGTTATGATGTTTCTTTTCATTCAATAATATAAAGGTGATTTTTAAAATTATTATTTTTTTAACTATACAGGGTAACCACTGAATAACTGAAGGGTTTGTAAAATCTATTTCTTCATTCATTTAAATCTTTTTATTTTACTTTTTATTGATTACAGAGGAGCATTTGGAGATAAAAAATGTTTATACATGACGTAACATGTTTGTGTTTAACGTTGACGTAACATGATAAAAATGTTTATAGATGATAGTAACGATTGAAATTTATTAAGTTTTTCTAGATAACCTGTGAAAAATAGATGAAAAGAACAAATTATGATTTTTCCAAATATTTCAGTGTTTCATTTCGTAGTCTTTATATGAAAAGATTTTTTTAATGGAAAGTATTTATAAATATAATTATAGACTTCTAAGAGCGAGATAACTTCATTTGCGTCACACAAAAGCTGCGCGTTTCCTCGTCGTCGAACACCGCCCGGAAAATAAATCAAAGAATTAAAACGAATCGCATTATATTCGAAATTAGAATTTTTGCACCGGCAATTGGATCCAGCAATAAAGGAACGACAATAACAAAAAGGATTTATCGCCGTCGCCTGTCGAACCGTTCCGGTGCCGTAAATCAACGTCGTTCTCGGAACATAATCGTTGCCTATCTCGATGAATTTATTATAAAGTTTCGCAAAGGACGAACTCGGATTAATGAGGGTCACCGAATATGCAGGATTCAATTTGTAACATCTGTCATTTCCTATTACGCTCCATAAATTTCTCGTCTTCGGACTAAGGGGCTTAACCTTGTCTCGGTCGAGTCTTTACTTTACACGGTCTTGAATATTTTACAAGTGAATATGCGCCTCGGATTTTCGGTTAATGCGAATTTAATGTACTCTGATTATTCTGCATAAATGAAAGATTCATTCGTTTTTTGAAGATTCGTTTTATTATTAGTCCTTTGAATATGTTTCGTTACAATTTGTTATATGGATGATTAATAATAGTTTATATGAAAATTCAATATAAATTTCATCCATTGAGTTTATTTAGAAAAATTTTCAAAATAAAAAATGAAATTTATTCATGAAAGATGGAAAATAGTGATTATTAAATATATTATAGAAGACGATTGGGATTGATATGATATAAAAAAACTAAGATTATGATATTCTGGTGTTTTGAATCAAGTTTATTGAATTTCACTGCGGAAGGATGGTTAAAGGAGATCGCAATGAACTCGAGTATTACTCACAAAATATTACAATATAATATAATATAATATAATATAATATTAGATTATATTATCGAACATCTTCAGATACAACATTCTGCTTTCAAAACCCTTCTCCGGAGCTTGGCCTTTAGATAAGCCTTAATTAAATTCGCAATTGTGTCAAAAGTTTATTGTGTCGGACCTGTTCTGAAATCAAAACGTTGGGTTTCTACAAGGACGTCAAACGATAAAAATGAATCGGTAAAAGAAATCTTTGATAATTTTTGTCGTAAAACGACAAGAAAAACAATTTTGTTTCGAAATTTAAATTAATTTAAGTGTCAAAGATTTTAAAGTGGGTATCATTTTTAAATGAAACGACTTAAAGTTTCGGCTAAGTGCTGTTCGGCGGTTTCAAAGCGCAAAAATAAATAAAATCTTTTCGCAAAAAGTATAAAAGATGTAAGGACGATATTTTATATAGCGTCCGCATAATTTTTAAGACACTCGAGAGTTTTCTTTGAATTAACGATGTCGTTTGGGTCCTCGAGCTATTTCAGGCTTCGAAGAGCTTGATTGAAATCTCGAAGGACTCCGAATTTTCAAATCGCAAATTAAACCTCTAAATAGACGGTCCAGATATTAAATTTCCGGGAAATTTTCCACGAATCCTTATTGCCGAACCCTGCACGTCGTGAAGAACCGTACCGCTTGGGAACGATCCAGAATTATTCGCTCTATTTCTATTCGTGATATTTTCTACAACTAAGTGAAAACAATGACGGAACGAAATAAAAATATAAGGAAGTTTTCAGAATATAAAAACGTTGATTTACAATGCATAATCGCGTATACGTGAAAATTTTCTTTAAAGCACGATTTTACGATCGAGCTGTCTAAAGCGGCCGTTATTTCATTTATAAATTGAATTTTTGAAAAAGATTCAATTAAACATGCTCCGTTTGCGAAGTAAAGGACATTTAAAAGGTTTTTTTATACGCCGTATATTTTAAGTTATTGTTATGATGACATTTAAATAATAAACGTGTTCATATCAGCGTAACGATATTCAAAAATAAATTTGTTGATACATTATCATTATATATAACAAAAACACATGTCATAAATTATGAATTTTCCAACGATAAATAACATAGTCAATTGAGCAAAATTTTCTCGAGGAAATCAGTACGCGAAACGCAAACGACATTCACGATAATTTTTACTTCAGATTATATTTTTCGTGGGCGACATAAACGGAAGATTCCAAATCGAATAATAATTTCGTTCGGGAAAAACATCCAAAGGGAAAAGAGCTCGCAACGTTCGATGATGGAAATACTGCCTTATTATTCTGGTTATTTTCGCGTTTCGGGACGAGCGCGTCTCCTTTATTAAATTTAGACAGGATAAAGCCATATATCTCGAGGCTTTTCCCGGGCGTTTCGAGGATGTGACTCTTATATACGTGTGTGTATTATTGTGTAATGTGTATTATTTCAGTAGTTCTAAACTTTGATAAAGGTAGATTTAAAAAAAAAATATCATCTGACATTACTTTCAATTATGTAAAAACCATTGTCAATATCTTATTTTGAATATTATCGTCATATGCAATTCAAATAATTTCACCGTAGATGCTTTTCTGATGTAACATCAAAAGTTCAGATAGTTTTGATGGCAATCAATCGAAGTATGTTTCGATACAGTCAAGTTTTGTTACTAACTTAAGTAATCAGTAAAAATAAGCGTATCTGGTATGTATTATAAATATTTATATTTCATCAGATATTTTAATTTCAAATATCTATAAAAAGCTTACAAATAGTTTTTTTTATATTTTTCTATCTCAAGTACATGAACAGGACCCACATTTTGTGAATCCATACAATGAGCATTATAAAATTCGACGACACGAAAGAGAAAACGAGATGTACGCCAGTCCGTCTCAAAACGGAAAAGACATTAATGAAATGAAAACCGAGTATCGCAACATAAAGTCGAGCCTGATATGTTTATTCGACGGGAAATTTGTTTCGCATGGAATGTATATTCCTTACGCATCGAAAACGCAAAATATACTTTTCTTATATCGCAAAAAATATATGTTATTTTGTCTTGTTTCATTTCAAAGTGAAGACGCTGACATGTTTAACGATACAAATTATATATGAATTTGGAGAAATGTGTTCGAGATTTTAATGAGGTTCGATACGATTCGAAGATTGTTTTGTGGTCTTTAAATATAATACAAGATGAATTCGTTCTTGATTGAGTGTATTACGTGGCAATTTTAATTAATGTGTAATGGATTGTTAACCTAAATGTGAATGTTGCATGATTTCGTAATTGGAATAGATTGAAAGAACTCTTAAATGAAACGTGACTGAGATTAATTATATATAAAAAATAAGTGCGCGTGTAATGAATGAAAGAAAATTTGCTGATTGGAAGATGTATAGTATTTTTTGTTGAGTTGATATATTTTATTGATAGTAATTAGAGTGATTTATTTTATAGTGATAGTTTAATTTTAATTGAACACGCTGATTATCAAAGTCAAATAATTTATTGTATAATTAGTATAAAAATACATACTGTTGATTTTAAAAATTAAATAATTTTTTAAAAGTTATCTTTTTTCAGAGCTGTATATTCACTTCAAAATTTACTGATTCTGATCCCAAATCGAACTCCAATTTGAGCGAATCCAATAAGATCAAATTTTCTTGCCAACGTATAAAATTGACAGCACGTAATATACATACATTTAACTATTTTCAAAATAAATAAGTACCGCAAAAATCATGTAAATTGAAAATTTGAAAAAAATTATCTCTCAAGCTTTTATATTTTATTATAAGATGAATCTCGTAAGTTTTTGATATTGAAATTATTGTTATTTTTATGTTAAAAAAATTCTTATATATGTGGGACTGTGAATATGTTAATGAAACATAACGGATCTTTTGTTTTGACAGTCCGTAAGAAACGGAAGAAACAATCAGTTTTAGCGACAACATTAAAAAAAAATAAAAAAGAGTCAGAATCGGTTGATTTTTTTTATAAAACACAGTAACTTAACTCTAGCTAGCAACTCAACTCTAGCTTATTGTAAGTCGAAGTCAGAGTCAAAAAAGCCCCCCTTTTTTAAATATTATCAAAAATATTACATTTAAACAAATTTTACAAATTTTTCACACGATTACTATAAAAAATTGAATACAAATTCAAAAAAATTCAAATAAAAAAAAAATCAAAAATTTAACGCTCATCACAAAAACACCTCAATCCCATAACAAAAACCACTTCCCTACCTCGCGCTCGATCGGCACCCGACCGCCCCGATCGACCCCGCGCCAATATTCATAATTACAACACCCCGAGTCCAAAGTTCAACGAAAAATATCCATAACGGCCAAGCCTGCTCCGCAAACAAACACCCGGCCCCGGATAAGGCAGGCTCCTCCGCGTTGACACGAAAATTAATGCGCGGGTCGGATGCTAATCAGAACTTCTGCCCGGGACGTTAATGGCGATTTATGCGAGAGCCCGCTGCCGAAACGGCGGCGCCCTTTTCCTTCCGTTTTATGGTAGAAAATCGCGGGATTCTGCCGCCTTTGTGCCGGGCGATTGGCACTCCTGCGCCGAGGAGGCTCCAGCTTGGAGGTGTTGTTGTCGGGAATGGATTTTGGAAGTGCTTGCAGGGGAGGCGCGTGTGTCGAAATGGTCGGGTCGGTTGAAATATTGAAATGATAAGGTGATTTGTGATTATGTTTACCTTTAGGGCAGTGCTCCGCAACCTTTTCTCACCCACGACACACCAAAACTTTTCTTGGAACTCTGCGGCACACCAAAAGCTAAAATATATAGGTAGTGGCAAATTTTCGTGTCTATCTCCAAAAACCCAATGATGTATGCATGCATGATGTATGTATACTATAAAAGTAGTGTATGAAAGTTTGATCTCCTCCTCCCCCGTGTAAAGGGAGGCAGAACGAAAATTTCTTTCAAATGATTTATCTCGATCAAACTGTACCTATCACCATAAAATTATCGATTTACTTGTTTTCTTCGGTTCATTTTTTAATATTCTATACTATATTTTGGAAAATAGACCTTATTATGAAAAATTGTAAAATATCAAATACATTCAATTCAACCATGGCACATCTGTATCCGGCTCACGGCACACCAGTGTGCCGCGGCACGCCGGTTGCGGAGCACTATTTTAGGGTGTCGTTCGGTGGAGGGTTCTTTGAAATTTTGTGTGTGGAACTTCCGGAAGTGTATAGTTTCGATTGGGGGCAAGGATCTATGGTTATGTGTTTTCGTAGGAGACGTTTCCGTAATGATTAATAATTAAAAATTATTTTAAATCGTATTTCATCAACTATTCAGCAAAAAATTGAATTTCGTTAAAATTTACTAATTTATAAGGAGGTTTAAAAATAAATTTAAATTTAAATACAGATTGAGTCAACGCGAGAATTTTCGTACAAAAAAAAAAATATTTTTCTATGTTAAATATTATTCAAATATTAAAATCGTTTCTTAAATTATTTTTTTTTATAAAAAACTTATTTTGTAAAATTAAAATATTTTTTTATAAAAGAATGTTAATATATTATTATATATTTCATAGATCTAGTAAAAAACTCGTCGAGTATTTATAGAAGCAATCTCAACTTTCCAAGTGAATTATTTGGTTTTGAAATCACAAAAAATTTCTCACATTTTTACAATTAATGATTTATCAACTCTTATTAACTCTTAAAAAAAGAGTAAGAAAGAAAAACTCTGATTCAATAAATAAAAAGACAGATGTACTAATAATACATAGGTGAACTACAATAAGCAGAGCTAGTCCGACGCCTACGCGAAACCTTCTATTTAAAGTGCGCTGAATATCGTATCGTCAGCGATATGCACATTTCGCTGCAATATTATTATTAGAAGTGCATCGTGGCCTCGTTTTGTCAATTAACACACCTATCGTGTGTGTTTGGTGTGCACCGATGACGGAATACGTAGTTTGCATGCTAGCTGTAAGGATTAGTTCATGGCGTAAATGCAATTGCAGTCGCGATTTTGCGGGTCGGTGTATTTCGATGCTTGAATATAGTGCGATGTTTAAAAGTTGAGTTACATATTCATCGTTTATCGTTTCAAATCTTATCATGATATTGATCGTTTGGTATGTGATACAGCTTTTATACCTCAAATTCAAATTTAAACAAATCAAATTTAACCATGAGAAATTCATCAAAATTTTATTAAAAAAGTGTGTTAATTTGTTGTTATTAATGAAATACAATCTATGTTTGAATTTGTCTTTGATAATCTAAGTTGGTGATTTTTACTATCGTTTTTCAGGTTTTTTTTTGTGATAAATCAATCTGAAATTATTTGGATAGGTACTATGGATAATACCGACCATTTCCTCTTTTCGTGGAATGATAATGTAATTGAAAAATGAAGAAGATAAATTTGCAATGGTTGGAATTTGATTGATAGAAGGTTTCATTTGAAGTTTAAAAGTTTAAATTAGGAGTGTATTAAAGAAAAAGCTGTATTAAAAAAGAATGTGTGTATGAGGCTTGTATTAAGAATAAATGAAAATATATTTTTTTCAATGATTTTTTTTATAAACCATTGTTTTTTTCATTATTTCCATTCAAATAATATTTGTGTGTTATGTAATAAAAAATATTACCAATTGTATGTAAATTTTTTTGTTTTTCTTTAGGAAAAATGTTATTAATCCCAAAAGGTCCAAAAAAATAATGAAAAATTTCTGCACAAACAAATAATACGAACAAACTACAGATTTTATAAAGATAAATATATTTTTTCATTTGACGTCGTACCGAAAGAGAAAAAAAAAATGAAATATGTTCCCTGCGAACTTATTTTTTTTTAACTTTTCCCGAAAACAAGGAGAGACGCCTCCCTCCCGTTAGCGGCGATTTTTCACGGATTTTCACGCAGATTTTTCACTCTTTCATGAATTTTCCATCGCACACATGCATATCGAATTTCGCATAATATAATACACACTATAAATTGTTACGTGTGGCATTGTTGGCTCGCAGCTAGCGTCACATCCGTCACGCGTCAACTCTGAACTTTAACTCGGCTAAAGGTCGTTTTATCCATAATGGCTGTTTGCTATATGCCCATCGATCATGATGCCACTAAATGCTATGAAAAAAATGTGTTGTGTTGTGTGCAATCTTCGTTTCGTGCTTGATGACAGCGATGATTGCTGGTTTTGTGTACGGAGGCTTCATGAATTTTTTATTGTGCCAATTGGAGTAAGATTGATGAATCGTTTGATTCTGCTGTAGGAATAGTTGAATCTTTTTTTTTTCGAAGTTATACTTCTTATTTTGGTGAGTAGAAGATTTAATTTATTTGAAATGGTTGCATGAAATATGTTGATGGTTTGGCTTTGTTAACCGTACTGATTTTTATTAATCGCCAAAGTTAAGTGCAATGTGATGCGATTAGTAGATGGATATAAATTAGGTTACGTTAATCTGATTGTGAGATCATTCAGTAAGAAATACTTTCTACTTTTAGAAGTTATATTTCTTTTTACTAATTGCTTTTAAAAGGTTTTAAATTTTGATGTGTTGTTGATATACGAAAAGTTTTTGAACAATGGTTAGTAATCAATATTAAAAATGTATAAATAATATCAATTGTAAAACAAGATAGTTTGAAATATTTCCCGTTAATTTGCATTTATTAGAATATCATTAACTAATAAAACAAAATCAATAGATATCGTATCAATTTTATAAAAAAAATATTCGTGGTTTATATTCATAATAATTTTGTCAGCTGTTATAATTGAAATTTAATATATGTTTCATATTACATAAACAATATATATACAGGCGGACTTCAACTTTTGCACATTCGACTTTCGCACAGTTCGCTATTTCGCACATTTTGAAAAAATGGTTCTTTTAGATTTTTTGGCAATAATGCACAAAATATACTATATTATTGTAATTTTTGAAAAATAAAAATTTTGAATACCAATTTTTGGTGTTTTTTTTACATCCCTCTACTTTCGAACATTTAACTTTCGCACACGTTTTCAGGAACCAATTATGTGCGAAAGTCGAGGTCCGCCTGTATTAAATATTTTTAAGAAATATTTACTAAGCAAATCAAAAACAATCATACATTCGAATACATATAATATTATACATTATACAAATCGAGACGACACATCGAAAACAACCCGGGCGTACACTCATGTGACCGTCTCGGTTTATTCGCTACGAAAGTAGGGTAAATATATGCTGATTTTGTACCGGCACGACACAGTAAATTCGGGACTTGCAAATCATCTGTCCGCCCACTTGTTTACGGCCAGGGTTCAAATACGGTTTGCGGTTTACGTCTTCGGTTCAAAGTCCCCGATTAAAACGAAACGTGAGCGCTCGGTTAGTTAGGCGATCACGAACTCGCGCATTTCCCGAAAGACGCCAACTTCTTTGCCCTGCTTCCGTTTTTTTTTCTACTTGATTTTATTTTATTTTATTTTCCGCAATTGCGTATTTTCCAAAAGACGAAATACACGAACGTCGAAGAATAACCCAATTTTCCGTTTCACGAAGAAGTTTACGAGCTTTGTCCGCCGGAGCGTGCTTGGGATGATTTTTTCCCTTTTTTATATATATGTATGCGAACTGTATTTTATTATTGTATGAAGATCGAAATCGAATAGCGATGTATGTATGGTTGAAAAGTACGGACCCACTTTTATGTATCGTTAAGTCGTCAAATCGTTAAACGCCCACTTTTCTCAATCGTCATATTTCACTCCCTCTAGGGAATGCGTGGGTGGTCAGCAAAAAAAAAATATATTAATTTCGCACATAAAGCCGATTTCGTAAGGTAAAACGATGGGTATATATACATTTGTATGTTTGTTGAACGAAAATATACGACATTATGAGATATCTGTGAGAAAAGAATGGTTACGACTAAAGTGGATGTCTGCTGAAAAAGAGGGCGTGTTATGAAAGAAATATTATATTTTCAGAAAAAAATATGCGACTTAAATTTTATGTAATATCAAAAAACATATATCATGAGGTATTAAAATAATTGAGCGAGAAAATTTATAGTGTCTGATGTGAAAACGATATATTATCGTTTGATAATTCGATTAAATATATTGCTGAAACTTGAGTTCATAGCCTATTTCGTTTTATATAATAATAAAATTTCTATTTTTTCAAGGCGAATAATTTTGTATAATATATAAAAAACAAATAAAGTAAAATTGTAAATAAACGAAGAATATTTGATGTGAATCAAAACAAGATCGTTCGAGAGTTATTGGGGTTTTGGGTTATCGTCGTGTCATAACATAAAACTCTCACATTCTAGAATATTGTGCGCCGAACTATTTGAAAGTCGTGTAAACATTTCATTGAAAATATAAATAATGTAACGTGAATACAATACGCAATTTGAATACACGATCTAAGTTTAATGAAAAATTTAAAAAAGCCTTTATTTTTCAATACAAAACACACCGTATAGGTATTTTTGTATATTAATAATAAGACGGCGTTGCATCTCCTTTGCGAAAAGCTTTGGAGCCTTTTTTTAAATCGTTCTTTATTAAAGCTTTCGTTTCCTTCATCTTCGCTCTCTTTTATGATTGGAAATACATTTTTTTCGAGACTACAAACGCTTTGAAGATTCTCATGTTTTTAAAAAAGATGAAGTTATATTCAAAAAAATTTATCAGACAAGATCGTTGCGAAAATCTCTTAGTATTATATCATATTAGCGTGGAAAATTTCTGTGCGATTTTCAATTAGATAAATTGCACAAAAGCACTGCAAGCAACCGGATATTTATGCCAGTGGACTTTTGAAACATGTTCTATATTAAAATGGAACGATTCAATTCCGAATTGCATATTAAGACTTCAATGTAATTTATCATCACAAACAATTCTATTCTATAAATAAAAACCTAATGGAAAAGTTTATTTTCAACAGTATGAAATCGGCCTACACGTTCTCGAAAGATTTCCAGTCTCAGTGAAAACCAAAACACTTACGACACTTTCAGCACATTTCATCCGAACGCGTCCTATAAAATAATATCGAATTATATCGACGGATCGAAGCCGTCGGCTGGGAAACTGGGCGGTTCAAAATGGCGATTTTTTTCATAACATCATCTTTTATTGCAGCTCTTATATATTTTTTCGACGGCGAAGAAACGAAGTCGTTATTCGCTCTGGCATTGCAATGAAAAAAGGCCCGTCGTGTATTTTAATCCAACGTTTATTGCGAATTTTACGAGCAATTTTTCAGATATGTACAGTGCGAGGGCTATAAAAAAAAGCGGTCGAGTGAAAACACCATACAGCAAAAACGGCGACCGTTCTCTTTTTTTTCGTCGCATATATTATATCATATGTGTACGGATTTTATTGATAATTGATTCGTATACAAACGCGTGCGACTTTATTAGCGAATTAAATATTCGAATTTCGCGCGTTCGCTTTTATTCGTCCGAGGACGCTTTTTATGGCGGCGGGGCGATTGTAAATTTGAAAGAATGAGCGTATTGTAATCGCGAAAATTGAATACGCAGATGGGCTCTTTTATCGTAATGAAATTGTTAAATTGATTGTTAATAATTTTTTTATTATTTTCATTCACATCTGCGTGTGAATTGTAATTTATTTCTAAGAATAATTTTGAATTGAATTCATTGATTTGATGTTAAAATTTTTGGATAATTTCTAAATCGAATTTTTCGTTTGATATTTTCGAATGTGTAGTTTTGAGTATGATGAAATTTGAATAGACTTGAGGTTATTTGAAAAAAATGTTTTCAATATTTAAATTCAGGAACTACTTCCCCGTTTTATTACTTTTTACGTAAAAAAATGCTATAAAATTCGAAGCATATATGAAAAAGGTTTTGTATTTCTATAGATATTATTTTGTACTTAATAGCATACCAAATATTTCATATTAGTCTAATTACTTCGAAAATATAAATTATTTCAAAAACACTAATTTTTCTGACACGAAATTGATTATTTTATAAAATATTCCGAACTCAAATTAATACAAGATATAACATCCATACAAATCGATACACCCAAACATCTTCACTAAGCCCACGAAACCTCGAGGATCGTCGCCAATAAATTCAAACGAGGTCAACGCCCAGCAATATCAAAAAGATCACACTTCCCGACATCCATGTCCCGGGACACAATGACGATCCCGGGATCCCGGATCTCGCATAACGAATCCTCACCCAGCGCGTTTATTACGCCCTAAGGCCAATTTCAGCCCGGAATTCTGGGCTTCGGGATAAGATCCTTCCAAGCACGCAATATATAATACAATTTCGTTAGAAGGATGCAAACTACCGAAGAATTAATCTAATAACGGAGGTGGTTCCGCGGTTCATTGTCGACTCGTGACTTCGTCGGAGTCTTGGATCGTGGAAATCCGGCTCTTTGTCTTCGCGGCAGTAATCCGAGTCGACGGACGCTTTTCCGGGTGGTTTTCCCTTCTCTTTTTGCGCATTTTTCCCAGAAAGTTACAAATCTGTGGCAAAGGATCGTCGCAGATAAGATGTGTAAAAGTCGGTGACGATAGGATCTCTGTGATTAATGCGTAAATGGAAATTCTAGAAGGATTTTTTTCAGTCGTAAAGTATTGATTTGAATTTAATTTTTTTTCAAATAAAAAAAAATTGTACCGTAATACAAACATTGAATAGTATAGTTACGTAGCAATATTGCGTAGAATTTATTTTTTAATTAAATGGTTACCTAGTGCCTTTCTTTTGTACGTGTACTAAATTCCAAGCTGTTGAGTTTCAAGAAAGAAGCACGTATAAATGGTTTCAATCCTATACATAACAAACAGGGTGAAAGAAAAGGATAAAATAAAAATACACAATATAAAATTTTCATCTATAAATAATGAGTATATTGTATCGGTAATTCACTCAGATTGAGCATAAGCGTAAACGTATTTATTTTTTTGCATTAATAATGAAATTTCTGATACACAAGATATAGTTTACGCTTATGTTCACTATAGAATTTTATTTTCAAATTGAGTCCTTATGGTAAACATAAACGTGAACATATGTAAATATTTGATCGTAAACAGTTCTTCGTGAAGCCTCATTTTTAATCTTCTCACTCAAATGATAATTATATTCACATTTAAGCGAGAAAAATTAAATAAAAAAAAATATATAACGTACACATCCAAGGCGCGTGAAATTTATCCAAGTATTTTGCTAACGTGCGTGCAAAAGTTGTTTGCGCTTCCGTTCTCGAAACGGGGACAATCAAGCTAATTATGGAACGCCATTTTGCAACTCGCGCATTTATTTATTGTGATAATAAGCGAGCACCTCTTGGCAAGTGTGTTTATTGAAACGACAAAAGCTGGATATGTCGGCGTTTCGGCAAAGTCAAAGATCCGAAGCCGCTTGTTTGTTTGTTGCGAACGCGCTTTACCTTCTAGTGTATGCTAATACTGGAATATGTGTGAATATAAATTGTTTAAAATGATTATCGTATAAAAATTTCGGTTCTTAAGAAATATGTTTGGGAACAAATTTCGAGGAATTTAATATTGATTTTGGAATAAATTATTTTTTTTTATTTTGATTAATATGAAAAAATGATGAAATATTCGTTGAATATTTGAAGGATTTGAATTTTGTTGAAAAATATTTCAAAGTTTTTATTAATGAAACTGGAGGTGAAGGATTTTTCATAACCAAAAAAGTGTTTTTAGAATTGAAAATTGATTATGCAATTTTCATTTATGTTTTTTCTTCACTTGAAAGACGTTTTAAGCCGTCATATTAACAAAAAAGTGCCGTAAATAACAAATAAAAAGAGTTAAGCCTAGATTTAACATGGATATTATATGTATACAATAAACAAAGTCAACACAGTGTAATATTTCCATAAAACGAACGAAAAATATTTTATCGTACAAAATTCACACCTCCATAAAAACAACAAATTTTCTAAACTTTCCACAATCAATCTGCAAACATTCCACAACTAAACAAACATAAAAAAGTCCACTTAATATGCAAACACGAAACAATCGTCTCAATTATTCACAAAACCAACACAAAAACATTCCAACAAATCTCCAATAGTAAAACACAATAGTAATTCGTAGACCTAGCATCATAATAAATAGATTCCCCGTCCACCGGCGTTCTAAAATAAAGGACCGATGATTAATGATGGGCATGTCTAGCTATTTCGCCACCATAGCCGTGAAAGCCTTCAGTGGGCGGCCTGAGGAGCCGCCCTTGAACTATTCCCGCCTATGTCAAAAGCAGCCCACGATCGATACCATTATTATTATGGCCGAGCTTGTTTTGCATCGGTATAATGAGAGACGACTATGATTTATCTGCGATTTTTTCTTTGTGGGTTGTCAGGTTTTTTATGCTGCGATTTTAATATTTTTTGTATGCGGTGAGGTTTTTTCGTGATGTATATATAATGGGTTTGAGTAAGTGGAAGTTTTTTATTGGTCTAATTGTAAACGAATGCGTTTGAGAATAATTGATATTTTTCATTTGGAAAAGTAGTTGAAATCAATATTGAGTTTTAAAGAAAAATGGAGTTCAATCAAATTTGTATGAGTTTTTTAATATACGTTTACTATGTATATCAAAAAAGACTTTGAAAAATTTAAAGTAAAATGATAGAATAAATTACGACTTTAGTAATGTTAGTAATTTTCGTAATTTTTAGATTGATCGTTTTATACAAAAATTTTCATGTTACTCGAAACCCTACTATTGAAGCGCTTTTTTTCTTACATTTTGTTTGCAATGCTCCTGATGAGCGTCGTCTTTTTCCAACCCATACAAGTCGATCTGCAACAGCAATCATTACAAACATCTATCATCTCCAACAAAACACTACCTAACGACAGTTATGCACTCTTAAGCCAAGTGCAGTCGTTCATCTTGCCCGAAGAGCCAGACGTAATCCTGCGCGTCAACCAAACTGCCCTGCGCATCGAGGATTGGCAAACGATACAACAAGCCGAATTGACGATTGCCCTTTTGCTGGAACGATCGGCAAGGGGCGAACAACAACTCTTTGCGGAAATGGTTGAAGACGAATTGCTTTGGCAACAAGCACAGGCGGCGCAGGTGGTTGTGACAACAGAAGAGAACGAACAACTGCTGCAAGAATGGTTAGTACAAGAAAATTGCACTGCCGACCAACTTGCACAAGCCCTACACGATGTCGGTCTGCACATTGAAACGTTCAAGCACTTTTTTCTGCGCCAACAGACCCTCCAAAAATATTTTCAACTGCTACAAATCACAACCGCAGAGCAAGCAGCTTTCTTGCGCGCCAGCCTCAAGGCACAAAGCCGCATCGAGCAGGGTCCGGCGATTGGCGTACTTCCCTAATTAGGCAAAACTAGAATCATATCTTCTCATATGTAGGGACATTTAGCGAATATCCTCCTGTAATAGGCGTTCGCTAAACGCCCCTACTGCGTTTTATTGAGAAGATACGCGACTTCTTTGTTTTGTTCAAAAATTTTAGGTTCAATGGAAATTCAGGAAGTGATCCAATTGATCCAAATTTTATTTGTTAGGCACTCATTTGGGTAGGTCATCCACCATCAGATGAATAGAAGATTCAGTAGGCATTGATGTAGTACGGTTGGCATCTTTGGGCATTTTAGAGGCGATGAGAATGAGCAAAATCAATGCGGCCAGTGCCAAGAGTAACAATTGCCCAACCCAACGTACAATCAACCATCGCTTTCGCTCGGTGGTACGGGGTGAAGGTGAGTTGAATGAATGCATAATCCGTCCCCAATCGTGTGTAGTTTTCTTGAATCGTATAACGAGAATGAGCGGTTGGATGATTACAGTATGCTGTTAGTTTGCAATGCTGTTAGTTTGCAAGAGGGCGACTGTATAGGTGAATGGCTCGTTTCAGTTATACAGAAAGAGGTTTCCCATAGCAGACGGTGAATTGATTCATCGGAATATCTAACGCTGGTGTAACAAACACAAAATTGTGCTTGTTACACCAGCATTTTTGTATACATTAACCTCTGTTGTAATATACAATACA